>JANDJZ010001298.1:0-32304 GCA_027943245.1 Acanthamoeba sp. SK_2022b | reverse complement strand
CGTGCCATCCTTGGCTACTTGCCGGGCCACCTGCCACACCACGTATTAAGTGTTAACTTGGTATGTAGCGTTCGATACATAGAAGAGGTGTCTGTATGCAGCATTAAAGGGCATAGGGCAGCGTGAATGGAGACATCCATCGCCGGAGGCGCAGAAGCCGGAGACTGTGCAGTACGTGGGGCAGCCTCATCTCCGGATCCGTCAAAGGTGATGTTCTAGTGCGAATCGAAGAAACAAAGAGGCAGAACGATAGCAGTGTGACTAGAAAGAGGACTACTGTCACCCCCTGCTCACCCATCGCAATCCTCCTGCTCCGAGCCTTTGTTAACCGTGCCCGCGAAAAGGACGCTTCCTTATTTGCAAGTTCATTTTCTTTTTGCATTTCCCTTTTCTTACTCTTGTTCGTGGCTCCGCCCAACAACCACACAGTGCCCAACATGGAGCAGCACCAAAAGCATCAGCAGCTTATGACTCTCCCTCACGAGGTGCTGCTGAGACTCCTGGCGGCCCTGCCCGTGTCCGACCTGGCGCGGGTAGCTCAGACGTGTCGCCTGCTCCTCGAACTCAGCCAGGAGAACCTCGTCTGGAGGGCCAAGGCTCGCGAGCGGTGGTATTCCCCGCCTCCGTCGCCCTCCGCCGCCGGCCTGCGTCGACCCATCCACCACCCTCGCAGCTGGCGTCGCTACTTCCACTACAAAACCCTCCTGCACGCTCCCGGTCCGCCTCCCCTCACAACACCACACCGAGAAGAAGGCTCGTGCCCTCTGGGCTCGCTGACCCACTTGGGGTTGAACAGGGGCGTTGGCGTGGCACAAGCTGGATCGAGAGGAGGACGGGGCGGCGGCGAGGTGTGCGCACACGGGCTGCGTGGTGGGCGACAAGTTGTACTATATCGGGGGGCAGGACACTAGAGATCGTCGCCTCGGCGAGGTTCACTGCTACGACCCACGTACGTGGCGCGTCGTAGTTGAGCTTGTGGTGTTCACATTAGCAGCCACCGCCGCCAAGACAGGACAAGTAGCGGCTGACTGGCGGCGGCGACAGGGCTCGACAAATGGCAGGCGCTGGAGGTGCAGGTGCCCAACTTTGCGCGACATCAGGCGGTGGCGGTAGACGACCGCATCTTCTGCTTCGGAGGCTACGACCTCGAGCGCTTCTACGAACTCGCCATGTTCGTCCCCGGTAACCCACTCCCCTCTACATTTTTTAATTATTTATTTTATTTTTACACGTTTTACGTATTTTTATTTTGAATATATGTAAAACATCAGCGACCGAGAGCTGGACGTATCCGGAGGTGACGGGCGACCTGCCGCCTCCCCGGTCGAACCACGCCAGCGCGGTGATCGGTACGAGGTTCTACATATTCGGCGGGTCGGTGGGGGACAACATCAACCGCTACCAGACCGTCAACGACTTCTACTGCTGCGACGTGGGTACAACGACCAGCGAACACACGCACGATTCGACTGCGCTTGATCGGGATTGCTAAACCGTGCACTCCTCTTCTCTCTCTCTCTCTCTCTCCGTGTGTGTGTGTGTGTGTGTGTGTGTGTGTGTGTGTGTGTGTGTGGGGTAGCCACGTTTCGGTGGACCAAGCTGGAGGCCAAGAACACGCCGTCGAACCGGGTGGGGCACAAGATGATCGCCGTGTGCGATAAGATCTACCTGTTCGGGGGCGGCGTGTGGTCGTCGCGGCTCGGGTGGACCAAACAGTACAACGAAACCTGGCTCTACAATCCTGGTAAGCCCACACTTAATTCAATTTTTTTTCTTCCATAAATCGTATTAAATTACTATAAAATCTTATTAAAATAATGATATTTTTCGTATTAATTTATTTATTTATATACAGCGGAGAACGAGTGGTCAGAGGTGAAGGTGGCCGTGCGTCCGCCGGTGTGCACGTACACCTACATATTCTCGTTCGGGACCCACATCGCCGTCTACGGCGGGGCGAGCATCACCGGCAACAGCGTCGAGAAGGACCTGTGGCTCTTCGACACCATCGCCCAAACGTACAACAGGCCTCCAATCTCGCAACAACGCAGGCAACGCAACCGCGCTCTCATGGCTGCGCGAACTGGTGTGGGGGGGGGGAGCAGGTGGGACAAGATGGAGGTGGCGGGGGAGGAGCCGTCGTCGCGCAGCATGGGCAGTTCGGACCGGGTGGGGAACAGCGTCTACTTCTGGGGCGGCTACAGCGGCGGGGTCATCCCCTGTGCCCACGACTTTTACCGACTCGACATCTCCCCCGCCATCGACCTCGCCCAGCCCCTCTTCCGCGACGTCGCCGGTCACCACTAGCCCCCCCCTTTTCTCCCTCTTCTTCCACTCCTGTGCAAACACAACCACCAACATGTTGTTGGAGAAACACAACTTGCTGGTGAACGAACGACTCGTGATGTGTTTTGTGCAAGACATGTGTGCAATGGCAATTACAACGACATGGCGTGGGTGAAGACATGAGTGGTGATGGAGTCAAAGAAGAGGGAGAGAATCAAGCGGAGGAGAGGAGGTAGAGGTAGAGGGCGACGAGGGAGACGGGCAGCGTGACCAGGGCCAGCACGAGGGCCACCAGGTGGCGCACGGTGATGACCACCACCGCCTGCCCTGCTCGCCCTCCCTCCGCTGCTGCTGCTGCTCGCTGCTCCGCTGTCGACGTCGTCGAAACCACCTGTTCACGCTGCTGCTCGTCGTCCCACTTCTTCTTCTTGTGCGGGACGTGTTCGCCGGCGCCACCCTCGCTGCCGGCCAACTTCATGGCCATCAGCTGCTTCCTCTGGTTCTTGGTCAGCTTCTTCAGCGCGACCTTCTTCTCCGCCACCGCCGTCGACTTCTTGGCGTCTTCCGCTTTCGTCTGCTTCTCCTTCTCTTTCTCCTCCTCCTCGTCGCTGCTGCCGTCGCCGTCGCTGGACTGCTCGCCTTTGCCGGCGCCGGCGCCGGCGACGGCGTGGTGGGCCTTGCGCCGGGCCTCGCGCTCGGCCCGCTCCTTCTCGAGCCGCTGTCGCCGGTGCTCGCGCAGCTTGTGGAGCCGCTGCTCGATGCGCATGACCTCGGCCAGGTCCTCCTCGCGGCCCATCCGCTTGAGCACCTCGATGCACCGCCTGAACTTCTCGTCCTCCTCCTTGGCCTCCTCCTCCTCCTCCTCGGCGTACCACTCCCCCTCCTCCTCCTCGTCGCCCTCCACCCAGGTCCCCTCCCGCTTCATTCGCCTGCGCCGCTCGCGGCGCCGCCGGCGCGCCTCCTTAAGCCGTTGCCGGTCGGCTTCGGCCTCGGCCTCGGCGGCCGCCGCCGCCGCGGCCTCGTCGTCGACCGCGGGAGGCGGAGACGACGTCGACGCGTCGGTCGACGCCGACGCCGACGCCGACGCCGAGGCCGAGGCCGCCTTGTCCTCGAGCCTCCGCTTCTCCCGCGACTGCAGCACGATGTACTCGGCCCACTCCTTGTAGAACTTTTGCAGCGTGTCCTATTTTTGTCGACACGACACGACACGACACGACACGACACGACACGACACGACACGGAATGAGGCGTGGGGAGCGGGGGGGGGGGAAGGGGAGAGGCGGGGGGGGGAGCGCGTACGTCGCTTTGGAGGATGCGCTCGTGGCCGGGCGTGATGCGGTGGTCCAGCGAGACGCGCGATTGGCCGGCGCCGCCGGCGTGGTCCACCTCCTCCTCGCCGAAGCAGTGGAAGCACACGTCACGCGACGCCTGGAGCATCGGCTCGGCCTCCGCATACCTGTGCGCAGTGTAATTATTTATTATAAATATCATTTTGATTAGATAAATGATAATAAAAATACAAATAAAAATACAAATGTGCGTTGTGTACCGTTTCATGAGGCGGTAGCAATTGCCCAGCTTGTAGTAGTTGGTGGAGATGGACGGATGGTAGTCCCCGAATGCCTGGAAATAAATAAATAAAAATAAATATTTTATATTAATAACATTAAATAATAAAAATTATAAAATAAAGCCCGGGAGGAGAGGAGAGGGGAGGACCTTGCGGTTGAGCTGCAGCGCGACGTTGTAGTGGGCGATGGCGCCGGTGAGGTCCTTCTGGCACTCGTGGAGGTTGCCGATGGCGTTGTGGACGGCCGACAGCTCCGGGTGGAAGTGGCCCAGCACCTTGGACCGGATCTCCAACGACCGCTGGAACAGCGTCTGCGCCTCCGTGTACCTCTTCTGCGCCATCTGCGCCGCGCACCACCACCACCACCACCACCACCACCACCACCACCACCACCACCACCACCACCACCACCACCACCACCACCAAACAGTTTAGAATGCGCGCGAAACAAATATCGAAACGAAAACGAAAACGAAAACGAAACGAAAACGAAACGTGGTGGGGCTGGGCACCCGCAGGGCGGCGATGTTGTGCAGGCTGCGGGCCACTTCGGGGTGCTCCTTGCCGAAGCAGTTCTCGCGGATGGCGAGGGCCTTCAAGAGGTACTTCTCGGCGCTCTCGTAGTTGCGCTGCTTGCGGTACATGTTGCCCAGGTTGTTGAACACGACGCCGATGTAGGGGTGGCGCTTGCCCAGCAGCTTCTTGCGGATGGCGAGCGAGTGTCGGAGCAGCGGCTGGCTCTTGGCGTAGCGCGACTGGTGGTTGTAGATCAGCCCCAGGTCGTTCAGCACTGCGCGTCGGCGTCGGCCGATGTCAGCGCCAGCGGTCGATTTCAGGGAAACCAAAGCATAGGCCCACGTCGTCGCCGTCAAAAGTGGCCTCCCCGCCAGCGAGCACGGGCCACGGGGGGGGAGAGGGGGCACGTGTGGGGCGCGCGTACCGATGGCGACTTCGAGGTGCGGCCGATCAAACACGTCCTTGAGCATCTTGAGGGCCTTGGCGTACATTTTCTGAAATAAAATAATGAAAAATTAAATGATTTTCTGAAATAAAAAGAATAAAAGAGAGAGAGAGAGAGAGAGAAGAGTTTACCTCGGCTTGCGTGTATTCGCCGGTGTAGAAATGAAGGAAGGCGATGTGGCGGAGGGAATTGGCCACGAGAGGGTGGCTCGGCCCGAGGCAGTCCTCCCTGATGCGGAGCGAAACCTCGTACTCCTATTTTTCAGATAAAAATAAATCAGCAAATACATAAATAAAAACAAAATTCAGTTTGCGCCACTGCCGCGCGTGGACATGCGTACCTGGATCGCTTCCTTGTACCGACCGGCGAGTCCCAAGACCTTGGCCAAGTAGTGGCGAGTACGGGCCACCTCCAAATGACTGTCCGCAAGTTAGATTTTGAATTCTTTTTTAAAATAAATTGGAAAAATTATAAAATAATAAAATATTATTAAAAAAGAAAAAGGTGGAAAGCGTACCTCGAACCGAGAAGCTTCTGCTTCATGCCGAGCGAGGTCGAGTGGAGGGAGAAGGCCTCCATGTACTTGCCCCGTATGGTCAGCAGGGCGCCCAGGTGGTCCAAGCACGCGGCCACCTGCAGGCCGTGGGAGTCGGTGGAGCCGAGCTTGCTGAGCTTGAGCTCCTCGCGCAGCCGCTGCCGCTCCATCTCCTCGTCGACCGCGAGCTCCTCGTCGAGGTTGGTGGGGAGGCCGGCCATGATGGACGAGAGGGAGGGCGACGTGGACGGCGGCACGGCGAGGGTCTGCTGCGTCGACGTCGAGATGAGCTCGCTCGGGGGCGACAGGCGGGTGATGGCGTTGATGAGCGGCGACGACGTGGTCGGCCGGTACAGGCTCAGCACCGCCTTGAACTGCCGCTCCGCTTCGTCGTACTTGCCTGCCATTTTTAATAACAATAAAATTAATAAATATAAAATGAATTAAATAATAATAAAATTATACTCTAATAATAATAAACTATAAGAATAATAAATTAATAATAAATTAATAAATTGTAGTCTAATAATAATAGTAATGGTACCGAGCTGGGTGTAGCTGGCGCCCAGAGCGAGCATGCTCTCGCCGACCATCTCTCGGTCTTCCATGCCCCGCCGCATGCGCTTCTTGCCCTCGGTCTCCTGCCGCGTCTTCCGGCCCTCGCTGGCCTCGCGACCGCAGATCAACTTGCGCAGGTCCAGCGCGCGCTGCAGGTGCTCTATCGCCGCCGTATAACTGCACGACACACACACACACACACACACACACACACACACACACACACACACACACACACACACACACACACACACACATCACACACACACACACACACAGGGCAGATCAGCAAATGGTCGACCACAGGCGACGCGCAGCAGAGGCACCTGCACTGCTCGCCGTAGAGCTTGCCGAGGTTGTGGAGGGTGGTGGCGAGATGGCGCCGCCAGAGCTTGCCCTCGTGCTCGGCCGAGAGGGCTGCCGACGACGGCGAGTGGGGCGGCCCCGCCAGCGACCACGAGGGGGCCCGCCCCCCGAGCGAGGGCGACCCCGCGACCGGCGACCCAAAGTCGGAGTTGGCGCGCGGTATCGGGATGGGCGCGGTTTCGAGTCCGGTCGTCGACGACGAAGGCGGCGAGGCCTCCGGTTCGAGCACGTCGCCCGCGGCGGCGCCGATGTCGTCGGCGGAGGGCGTGGGCGACGAGGCCAGCTCGACCGCGGCGATGCGGGCCGAGTGCTTCTCGGAGATGCGGAGCGCGTGGCGGTAGTAGGCCTCGGCCGTGTGGTACTGGCCCTGGGCGGCGAAGGCCTGGCCCAGCTCGTTGAGCACGAACACGAGGTCGTCGTCCTCGACCAGGTCGCTCTCGCTCTCGCTCTCCCCGGCGGCGAGTGACGAGCGCCGCGCCCTGGCGGGGGTCTCGTCGGCGACGTCGTCCTCCTGCTCGTCCTGCTCCTGCTCCTGCTCCTGGTCCTCGTCGTCGGCCTGGTTGGCGGCCTTGCTGGGGGGCTGGCCGCCGCGGGCACGGGGGCCGCGGCCGCGGCCCCTCCGGTGGGTCACGATGAGGCCGGGCTTGACGGCGGTGAGGAAGTCGCGGTAGAGCTCCATGAGCTTCGATTGGTTGAAGCGGGCGCGGAAGATGTCCTGCCCCGCCTTTGCGAACGAACAGAAGAGGCCATATCGCTTCTGCACACACACGCACACGCACACACACACACACACACACACACACACACACACACACACACACACACACACACGTGCTGACGTCAGCACAGCAATAGAGGCGCGATTCGATGTGGTGGCTCGCGGTCGAGTGCAACGGTGGGCGGTACCAGCTCCGTGATCGAGAGCCGCATGGCCTCCTCGAAGTTGTGCTTGTTCTGGTCAAAGAGCTCCAGGCCGGAGAGGATGTAGTCGCCGCCCCGCTTGTACAGGGTCTGGAAGCGCTTCATGAGGTCGTGGTAGTACAGCACGAAGCGCTCCTTCCACAGCGTGAAGTTTACCACCGCCTCGTCGAGGCCCGGCATAACCTCGCCGCTGCCCACATCTGTCCATTCGACCAATCGCACGAACGTGTTAACAAAATATAATAATAATTATACGAAAATCAATTAAAAATATTAAAAAATAAAAAGAAAGAAAAAAAGACCTGTTTTCACGTTTGGTGGCTGCTCCTGCTCGATTTTCTGGGCGAGGACGGTGGAGAAGACGCGAACGGTGAAGTGGAGGTGATAGCGCCACGTCACCGGGTTGTGCTCCAGCAGGCTGTTGGTGAGGAACTCGGACAGGGCCTCCTGCGCGGTCTGCGCGTCCACGTCCAGCACGCGCGCCACGGCCTCCTCATCGAAGCTGCCGGGGAAGATGGAGAGGGGCAGGAACAACTGCTGCAGGCGCGGCGACAGCAGCTCGAACGACGCCTTGATGCACAGCTCCACCGTGTTGCCCTCCAGCCGCAAGATCTCGCCCTGAAAAAAAACAAACAAAAAAACAAAAGATTTTTGGTCATTTGTCTCACCTATTTTTATTTATTAAAAATATTTATAATAATTAATAAAAATAAATGAATAAATAAAAATGAGTGATGGGCAGTACCTTGTTTTCTGTTAGTCGCTGGATCATGGCCTCGGGCCGTAGGTTGGACTGCTTGGCGAGGGTGGCGCTCACGACCTGCACCGCCAGCGGGAGGTAGCCGCAGAGCTGGGCCAGCTGCGCCGCCTGCTCCTCGGTGACCTTGCCGCGGGTCATCTGCTGGACCATGGCGATGGCCTCGGGCAGGGACAGCTTGCCGAGCTTCTTCACGCACACGGCCCCGATCTCGACGTCGAGGCCCAGGCTGCGGCGCGACGTGACGATCACCAGACACGTCGATTTCGGCAGCAGAGACAGCACCTGCGACACGAAGAGGAGACCCGCGTGAGAGACACCAGAGATGACCACAGCTGTTCCATGAACAACAACAACCAACAACAACCAACAAACAACAACCAACAACGGACCTGCTCTTTGCTTCCGGCGTCGTCGAGGAGCAGCACGGAGCGTTTCTGGTTGAAGCAGGAGAGGTAGTAGCCCTCCACCTCGGTCGGGGAGGAGGGCATGGCGATGGACGGGTGAAAGGCCCGGATGGTGTAGAGCATGGCGTCGTAGGTCTGGACGGACATCGTGAATAAAGATTATTTTTTAAATAAAAATAATAATAATTAATATTGATTTAAAAAAAAATCCGGCGCATACCTTGATGGGGTTTGGCGTGGAGCCATTCAGTTGGATGCAGAACTGGCCATCAGGATAGGCCGAAGCCATTGCCGCCGCAATGCGCCTGTAGCCAATTAATTGTGAGAGCCAGCGTTATTTTATTGAGTTTATTCGATAAATCGTCGAAATATTACCAATAATATATTTTCATATTTATAAAAGGGATAAAATTAGCAGAGGGGGGGGGAAAAATCATAATTAATTCGCGCTCACCTGGAGAGCGTGGTCTTGCCAACCCCGCCTTGGCCGTAGAGGGAGACCACCTTGACGTGGTCTTCGCTGCCCTCGACCTGGTCGAGGATCTCCTCCAGCTCGGTCTGGCGACCCACAAAATTTCTGGGCACGTTTCCCAGCTTGTACGTCAACGTGTCTGGCGACGACGAGAGGAGGTCAGCGCGCGCACGCACACACACACACACACACACATTCCAAGAACGAGCCAACGTGTGTGGTCTCACGCGTACTCTGGAGCGGCTGGAACACGGAGCCCGAGGAGCCCATGGTGAAGTTCATGCGCTGGAGGATCATCTCCATGGACATCTGGTAGATGCTCCCCGATCGTCGCATGTAGGCCGTGGGCTTGTTCTTGCTCATGAGATACACCGGGGCGGTGCCCTTGGACACGTGCAGCTCCATCACGAACGTGTCCTTGGGGCTGCATCGCCAGACGACATCACCACATCACCACATCATCATAAACATCATCAACATCATCACCACATCATCATTATAAACATCATTATAAACATCATCATAAACATCATATACATCATCGACATCAACATCATCACCACATCACCATAAACATCATTATAAACATCATCAACATCACCGACATCAACATCATCAACGACGGCGACGACGACATGGCCACCACGAACAGACGCCGGCCGTGTCGACAATTGGACGTACCCGGGGTCGGCGACGGGGACAAACACGATGGCGCACGTGCGCGTGTCGACAGCGGGCCAGAACGACTCGACGATGCCGTCCACGTGGAGGCGAATCGCGTCTCTGCGAATCGAATTAGAGATCGGCAGGGACACGAAGAGGGAGGGAGGGAGGGGGCTCGAGGTAGCACCTGTCCGATCGCGAAAGGTGAACGCCGTAGACGACGCCATCGTCGTCGATGCCAAAGTAGCACACGCCGCCGTTGGTGTTGAGGAACGCGTTGATGTACTTGCCGCAGTAGTCCGCGATCCGCTTCACGGGCTTGTCCACTGGACCACGCGTGCGAAGTGAGTCGTCGCGACATCGAACAAACCACGCCCAACACTCGAACAAACAAGAGGCGTGGCTGCGGCGGTGGAGGGAGTGCACCGTTGTGGAGTTGCTTGAACTCGTGTTCGCGGTCCTCGTCGAACGGCACCTTCTCGCCCTTGGCGTAGTGCCTGTCCTTGGCGATCGCTTCGAGCGAGGAGCCCGGAGACGGACGCGCCGACGCGCCCTACACGCGCCGCCAGCAGACGTCAAAACGCAGGCCATGGGCCACCAGCGACGACAGAACCGAGGCACACGTACGGCTGGGCGGGAGGAGGGCTTCTCGTGTGGCAGAAAGACCATCTCCTCTTCGTCCTCGGGCGGTGGGTCGATGAGCGAGGCCAGCAGGCTGCGGCTGGCCGCATCGCCCTTGAGGCCTGCAGCGGCCGACGTGGAAGTAGAGGCAGAGGCGGGAGGTCGCTTCCAGATCCAGTCTTCTTGGCGCGAGGTAGCAGGGATCAAGTTGGTGATGTTCGAATTGGATCGACTGCGACGTAGGGTGTACTCGCGTTGGTTGGTGCCGGCCGAGAAGGAGGGCGAACGATCGCGCATGCGCGCAGGCGAAGTTGACGTGGAGAGCGAGTGGTGGTGTAGAGACGAAAGGGCAGACGTGGACGAGGAATATGGCAGCGAGGGCGCCACTACTCGCTGCAGATGCTGTCGATTGGCGGCAGCCAACTGTGATGATGATGAAACGGTACTCGGTGTCGTTGCCGAGTATTGAGTATTCAACGAGTCGGCCGAGCTGCCAGGTTTGAAGGAGAAGAGCAAGGATTTGCTGGCTCTAGGTCTCTTCGCCTTGCTCGAGGTTCCATCACCCGAGGACAAATTGGCAACACTCGAATGACGGCTCGTTGACGAATCGTCGTTTTCCATGGTGAGTTTCAATATGAGGGCTTCGAGATAGCGTCGCTCTTGCTCTGCCACGACCAGCTGGGCGGTCGTTGCTGCTGTCCCTTCCCGCTGTTTGTCAGATCTGCTGCTGGGCGCCAACGGTGGTGTCCCTCCCCTCTTCTGGGTAATTACGTTTCCTCGCTGCTTTCCATTTAATTTTTCTCTTTTCATTTCACGAGGCCACGGTGTACTTGGTTCGCGACGAAGAACTTTCCTGCGACGCGTGCAGACTCCTTCTATCTTCAGGTCAGTCAGTAAGGCTTGAGCACCTACGCAAGCGATGCAGTTTTCATGTAGCTGAGGCTTGGGCTTTGGTCGAAGAGCTCATCGTTTTCATCCTGCTCAGACGCCCCAAAGCGAAACTGAGAAAAGCGCAAGAATGCCTCAAATAGCGCCATCTGGACGTCATCACGTGGCTGCGGCTCTGTTTGTACGTTGTTGCCGTTCCCCTTGTCGGCCAAGGCTCTTGAGGCCTACGCGATAAGTGGTCGTCTGGCCAAGCGCACACGCTCCCCTGTACAAGGAGGGTAGCGTTCTTCGAGGTTTGGTAACGACCACGCGTTCTTGCCCTAAAAGCGATGCAACGAGAACGCAGGCAAGCCAGAGACCAGGAGAGGGAGGAGAGAGGTTCAAGCAAGGTCGGTTGTTCTACTTCGAAAGACCGGCGGGTGGTTCACTTGTCGTAGTAGAGCGAGGAGGCGAAGACGATGTCGCGCTTGACCAGGCGCGACGCCTCTTCCATCTTGACGTAGAGGCGCGAGTCGCCGATGATGCGCGCCGCGTTCTTGATCTCCTTGCACGTCTCGTCCAGCCGCACGATCGTACGCACGATCGAGCCCTCCGCCACGTCCGTCAGCCCCGTGATGTCCGCAAACGGCTGCACGCCCCCCCCCCCAGTCAGTGTAGTTCACGCACACGCACACGCACACGCACCACACACACATCCACGCACACGCGCGCATTGAGCGAGCCTGATAGAGAGGAAAGGGGGGGAGGAGAGCGCACCATGCCACGGGCCCACTCGTAGACGACCTCGACGAGGCCAAAGTTGAGGTTGCGGAGGTAGTCGTGTCGGCTCAGGTCGAGGCCGCACTCGGTCTGGATGTCGAACAGGCGCTCGCCGATCTCCAGCATCTTCAAGCGACCCTGGTTCATCGTGCACCCCACACAACGACGACGCGATATTAACGTGGTTAACTATCGTGACCTCTCTCTCTCTCTCTCTCTCTCTGTGTGTGTGTGTGTGTGTGTGTGTGTGTGTGTGTGTGTGTGTGGAATGCGGGAGGTATGCGCACTTCTTCGAGAGTGCCGCCAAGCTTGACCTCGACGTCGGTCTTGAGTTCGAAGACGAGCGCCGAGAAGAGGGCAATGATCTCCTCCGCCGGCAGCTCCGTGAGGGCGTTCTCGAAGATGAGCTCCGTCGCGATCAGCTCGTCCTTCACCGTGTTGATCTGCGCACTAAAGTGAGTCCCTCGCCCATCTATCCTGCAACACCACACACACACACACACACACACACACACACACACACACACACACACACACACCCAGCATACACGAAGCGAAGGGGGAGACGGCTACCTCGCGCGCGACGCGTCCCTTGAGCTGGACGGCGTTGTTGTCGTCGACGTAGTTGAGGAAACGCAGCACCGACACCCTGGGCGTTGTGTTGGTTGAGTCGAGTCGTTGGTGCAAAACCGCATTGGCCAAGGCCACCTCCCCCTCCCCCCTCTCTCCTTACCTCTGCTGGAATTCGGGCATGAGCTGCAGGTTCTCGTTGGAGAGGTTGCGCCTGAGCTCGGAGATCTCGTCGATCAGCTTCTGCCGCTGCTCCATCGCCACGTACTGCGGGCCCCAACCATCACCGCCGCCGCCGCCCGTCGTGTGTTCATTCATATTGTCGACCATCATCGCCACGCCACGCCACGCCACGCCACGTCACGCCACGGCAGGCTTGGCCATCTCGGGGGAAGGCGCGCACCTGCTCCTTGAGCTTGGGACACGTGTGGCACTTGGACTGCTTCATTCGCTCCAGGATCCGCTCCCTGACCGACGCGGCCGCGTCGGCCACCCGCCGTCAGACGCGCGACATTCCATAGGACGAGAGCGCGCGGGCGAGGGAGGGGGGAGGCCTCCGGTACCGGCGCATCCACTTGTCGGCGAATTCGAGGTCGTTGATCTTGAAGTCGCGGATCGGGTGCAGCGTCTCCAGCGGCTTGTCAGCCCCGCCGCCTCCTCCTCCGCCTGTTCGTGCGTGGTCAGCCCACCACTCTGCTGTGTGTGTGTGTGTGTGTGTGTGTGTGTGTGTGTGTGTGTGTGTGTGTGTGTTGTGTGGACCTTTCTTGCCCTTGGCAGGGCCGCCCTTGGCGCCGGGGACGGGGGCGACGACGACGGAGCTCTCCTGGAGGCGGATAAGCTGCTGGGTGACAGAGGCCAGCTCCTTCTTGTCGAGGCCGGGCGGGGCCAGCTTGTTGGCCTCGACCTTGAGGCGCTGGCTGGTGATCTCCACGATCTCGGACTGCATCACCTCGATGACCTCGGCCATGGGCGCCCCGCCCGTGCCCGCGTGCAGGTCGTTGCCCGAGTCGGGCACCACCAGCACTCGGAAGATCTTCTCCGGCACCACGGGCTCCGCGGGGCTCTGCAGAGAGCGTGCGCCGCTCGTGTCACGACACGCGACACACACAAGACAGAGGGGGAGGGGGGAGGAGGGGAGGAGTACATCGTCGAAGAAGGCGTCGCGGGAGGCGGCAGCGGTGCTCTTGGGAGCGGCGGGGGCCTTCTTGGAGCTGATGACGAGGGCCACCGTGTTGATGGGGTACTTGGCCGTCGAGATCCACACCACCCGCCCCGCGCCCAACGCCTGCCCCACCCCCCCAAAGCCAGGACCAGAACGAGCTCGCTCGTCACATGTGCGCGTGTTGTGTGTGTGTGTGTGTGTGTGTGTGTGTGTGTGTGTGTGTGTGTGTGTGTGTGTGTTGTGTGTGTGTTGGGAGGGTTGGAGCGCGGTACCGCTTGGGCGACCTTGGAGGCCATGATGGCCTTCTGGCAGTCGGCGTCGAGGAGCTTCTTCTGGGAGGCCAGCTGGTAGTAGTTCTCGATGTCCGGCTCCCCGAACAGGCACTCCAGGTCCTGCAGGCCTGACAGCTTGGCCTCGTCCTGTCGAAACGACCGTGTGTGTGTGTGTGTGTGTGTGTGTGTGTGTGTGTGTGTGTGTGTGTGTGTGTGTGTGTGAGAGAGAGAGAGAGAGAGAGAGCGCACAGCTGTGCACGCGCCCCGCACGCGATGGCACACGGCAAGGCCGGGATGGGGAGTACGAGGAGCAGCTTCTGGCGTTGCTGGGGCAGCGTTCGCTGGGTGAAGAACTCGGAGAAGGAGCGCTTCATCATGTCCTCCACCTTGAAGTCCTCCACACGCAACAGGTTCAGGATCCTGGCGGGTGGACAGGGCGCGACGACGTGAGTCCACGCCAACGGTCGGCGAGTTGAAGTGCGTCAGTGGGGAGGGGTGTGCGTTACATGTTGTAGGTGAGGCGGAACTGGGACTCGAGCTTCTGGGGCTTGCCCAGGATCATGGTCTGGAGCCCAGCCGACGGAGGGAACTTGTCCTCCCTGCCACCAAAGGTGAAAAAAGAAAAACAAGGAAAAGAAATGAGAAAAGAACAGATGCTGAAGCCCTTTCGCTAGCTTGTGGAGGGGCGGCGTACTTGGTCATGATGATGACCGTGCCGACAGTGTCGAGACCACGTCGCCCTGCACGTCCGCTCATCTGAATGTACTCGCCTGGCGTTCGTGTGTCGTTAAAGCAATCACGCACATGTGAGGATCAACACAGCACAGCACAGCACAGCACAGCACAGCACAGCACAGCACAGCACAGCACAGCACGAATTGCGAGAAAGGGAGGAGAGGTGTACCGGCGTGGAGTTCGCGGAAGGCGCGCCCGTCGTGCTTCTGAACGTTCTCGAAGACCACCGTGCGGGCGGGCATGTTGACGCCCATGGCGAAGGTCTCCGTTGCGAACAGCACCTTGATCTTGCCTCTCCCAAACAGGATCTCCACCATCTGCACAAGCCAAAAACGTTATAAACATGTGGAAAAAATAAATATTTTTCTCAAATAAAAATAAATTAAAAATAGGGAAAAAATGGAAAAGTGGAATAAAATAGACAGATAAATAAATAAATAAAAGAAGTGTGTGCACCTCTTTGATGATCGGGAGGAGTCCGCCGTGGTGGACGCCGATGCCGCGCTTGAGGAGGTCCTTCATGCGCAGGACCTGCGGCAGCTTGCGGTCGGGACCCTTGAGCCGATCGAGGGCGGCCTCCATGAACACGTGGATCTCGTGCTTCTCCACCGACGTGGTCAGGTCCGTGCTCGTCAGACCGTGCGCCACGTCCTACGCGCGTACAGCGGTCGGGGTCGATGGTCAGTGGTCAGTGGTCAGTGGGGGGCAAGCCACGGATCGCCGTGGGAGAGCGCGAGGTGTACCTCGCACTTCTTCTTGGAGAAGGCAAAGACGACGACCGGCAGGAGTCCCTTCACGCGCAGCTGGTCGATCATTTTCACCCATTTGGTGCGTTGCTGCGCAATCATCGAGGAAACAGCAACGGCAACGGCAACAGCAACAGCAACAGCAACAGCAACAGCAACAGCAACAGCAACAGCAACAGCAACAGCAACAGCAACAGCAACGGCAACGGCAACAGCAACAGCAACAAAAGATAAGACGGTCAGCTGCCGGTGAGCGACGAGGAAGAGGTCATGCGACAGTTCAGGTACCTGCTTGACGCCGCTGGCACGGGCGGCCTTGGCCGTGGCTCCAGCAGACTTGGTCTGTTGTGTTGTTCATGAAATAAGCCAATAAATAAATAAATAAAATAAATCAATCATTAAATAAATAAATTAATATATAAAATAAATAAAATAAGCAACGAAGCGCAGACCTGTTTCTGCTTGGCGGCCTGCATGGCGGACTGGTAGCCGCCCATGAGGAAGTTGGACCGGTTGTCGACGATCTTGTAGCGCTCGTTGCTCACCCACAGGTAGTGCTCCAGCGGCACCGGTCGCTTGTTGGTGGTGATCACGAATATGTTCTTCTTCTTGGTGCGCCTGCCCCCCCCCACAACCACCACCACCACCACATGTGTCAGCGGGGCCTGTGCGTCGTCGCGGGCGCGTGAGTGGGCGCGGGGAGATACCCGATCCAATCCGCGAATTCCAACGTGTTGGGCACGGTGGCCGACAGGAGGATGAGGTTGACGTGGTCCGGCAACATGATGATGACCTCCTCCCACACTACTCCGCGCTGTGTGTGTGTGTGTGTGTGTGTGTGTGTGTGTGTGTGTGTGTGTGTGTGTGTGTGTGTGTGTGTTCGTGTCGAGGCGTACGGCGACGTATGAGCAAAACTTTGCATAGGATAGTTTGGTGCGTGTGTGATGGCGCGTCTCTCGCACCTCGATGTCGTTGACGTAGTGGACCTCGTCGAAGATGACCCACTCGACGTCGCGAATGAGATCCGCGCCGCGGTAGAGCATCGACCTGGACCCATGCGTCGACACAAATTAGAAAACGCCAGCAGAGCGATCGCGCGCGCGCGTTCGTGTGGCGGGGGTCGCGCCGCACCGAAGGATCTCGGTGGTGAGGATGAGGCACGAGGCCTCGGGCTTGATCGAGACGTCGCCGGTGATCAACCCCACGTCGCCAAAGGTCTCCTTGAAGTCGCGGTATTTCTGATTGGACAGCGCCTTGATGGGCGACGTGTAGATCGTCCTATCCGCGTTCGAGATATGTGTTGCACATGTCAGTCAGCTATTGGTTGATCTTGGTGTTGGTGTTGGTGTTGATGTTGGTGGTCTAGGTGTCGTTGGTGGACGAACCGGGTCATGTGCTTCGAGGCGAGGGCGATGGCATACTCGGCCACCACCGTCTTGCCGGCGGACGTGTGGGCCGCCACGAACACGCTCTCCCCGTTCTCGAGGTGGCACACCGCCCGCTTCTGGAACACGTCGAGATCGAACGGATACTATTGGACGCCACGTGCATGTACACACACACACACACACACACACACACACACACACACACACACACACACACACACACACACACACAACGGCCAAAGCACAATAGGTCAGTAGGCAACGCTGGGTTAGCCCTCCACGACGCTGCGCTGGAGCAGGAGGGCACCTCGAGGGCCATCTCCGGCACGAGCTCCTCAAAGTTGGAGACGTCGCTGTTGTCCATGATGGCCCATTCGTCCTTTCGCTTCTTCGCGCCGACGGGCCGTCGCAGCACCGACATCAGGTCCTGCGGCGTTGGAGAAAAAAGAAAATGAAAATGAAAATGAAAATGAAAAGAAAACGAAGATGCCAAGTCAGCACGCGCGTGGCCTCGCGTGAGGCGCGGGGAGTCGTACGTCTTCGCCCAACAGGTGGTCCACATCCGCTTCGCTGGTCGCGTCGGTCGGCTTGCCCGCCACCTCCTTTTTGGGCGTGGCTTTGTCCGCCTTTTCCTTTCCTTTCTCCTCCTCTCCCTCTCCCTCGCCTTCCCCTTCGCCCTCCTCTTCCTCCTCTTCTTCTTCGGTCTCCTCCTCTTCCTCTCCGCCCTGGCCACGTCGCCCATGGGCGAGGAGAGGTCAGCGATCCAACGTAGGAGGAGACCGAGGCCTGGAAGGGGGAAGGGGGGGGGCGTACGGGGGCCTTGCGGAAGGGGTCGATGCCGTCGTCGACGAAAATGTCGGCGAACGTGATGAGGCCCTGGCCGGCGGGCGCCTCCTCGACGGCCTCGGCCTGCACGCCCGCTGAAGTCTGCGCTCCCGCCATCATCTTCTCCTCCTCCGCCTCCGCCGCCTTGACGTTGTCTGTCACGACACAACAACAACAACAACAACAACAACAACAACAACAACCAACAACAACCAACAAGACACACGTTTGAGAGCAACGCTTCGGGTCAAGAAAAGGGGAAGGCTTGGGTGCCTGACCTTGGAGAGTCTTAGAGCTCACTGAATCGAAGCTGAGCCCGCGGTCGAGTCCGGGCGCCACTGTGTACAGGTTGGCTACAAATGCAACCCACGCCGATCCGCGCGGGAGGTCAGTCGCGCGCAGCAGCGTGTACGGCGCGACCGCGTTTGGGACACTCGTGTTGATTGGGGGGAGGGGGAAAAGGGGCGCACCGCCGTTGAGAGCGTCGCTGAGGAGCTTGACGACGTCGAGATCGAGCGTCGCCTCCTCGGTAAAGCCATCGGGACGGGGCAGGGGCTCCTCCTTCTCCATGCCGCCTGATCGTCAACCACAGCGCGCATCAGTCTGACCGAAAAAACGAAGGCCTCCACGCGTGCTTCTCTCGTGATCGCCACAACACACAAGACCACATCACACAACACACACACACACACACACACACACACACACACACGAGAGAGAGAGAGAGAGAAGACCCACCCGGCATGAAGGGGAAGTTGGAGGAGCTTCCCTTGGTAAAATCAGAGATGCTGGCCGGCGCGCGCAGAAGCGAGGTCGAGTTGGTGGCCTTGGTGTCCGTCTCGAGCACGGGCACCTGCCACGATCCACCGCAGAGAGCATCAGGCGTGAGCAGTGTGTCTCCTTGAGCACGACTACTGGAGTAGCGCGCGCGCGCGCGCGTCGTGTTCCCGCGCCGGTACCTCTTTCCACATGCGGCCGGCGGAGGCGAGCTTGTCGGTGGCGACCTTGATGGTGGTGTGGGGCCGCGAGGGCTCCAGGTGGAACGGGGCGCGCTCCGTCGGGCGAGCCCACATACGCGCGTACTTCTCCTCGGCCGACTCTTGGCCCGCCTTGGCGCGCCGGTCTGGCTCGCGAGTAGCGTCGCGGTCAGCGGTGAGTTCAGCGAAGAGAGCTGGTGGTTGATGCTGTGGTGGGTGGCCTGGCGAGAGGGCGACGTACCGTAGGTGCGCTCGGCGTCGGAGAGGAATGCGTTGGAGAGGTCAAAGTAGGTGTCCAGCACTTGCTGGCGCGGGTGCTTCGGCGCATGGGACTGCTGCTGATCCACCCACCACCACGCTCCCTGCTTGGAGCATTCATTCGTGTAAAACAAATGCAAAATCAACCAACGTGCAGTAAGAAATCGATGGACGCTACTACAAACGAAGAGTGCCGAGGATCGTCACTGAAAAAGAAAAAGAACACATGTGCAGGATGGGGAGAGGTGTACAGAGAGGGGCAAGGCGTGGTCGGCAGGGAAATGCGCCTCGACCTCGCCAGAGTGGGAGCTGCCCGAGGGCAGAAGGTCAGCCACAAGGCTCGTCGCCGCACCTGAATTTTTTATCTTTTCCAAACTTGCCAGCTGCTGCAGCACCTCCTCCATCTTCAATGGATTTGTAGTATGCCTCCCTTTCTTTTTGCTTTTCCTTGATTTTCCATCCGTAAAATTTTAGCAAGTAATATTCGGTATTTTTATTAATAATTGAAATATACAGAGATGGCGCATCAGCACCAGCACGAGCACCCTCAGCTGCACTATAAGAAGGGCGAGCATGGTCTCGTGCGGCACTCGCCCTACGCCATGCTTCCCGTTCCAGACGTACGTTTACTCCCCTGGCCCATGTATGATCTTTGCCATCTACGCAACGCTGTAATCGTGCTTATGTGCGGGGAGATTCGCGCAGGCACTCGAGATCGTTCTGAGGGAGGCGGCTGCCGCTCGTCGCGAGGCCGAGCGGGTGCAGCTGGCGCAGGCCGCGGGGCTCGTGCTCGCCGGCGATGCGCGGGCCACCACCGCGCTCCCGCCCTTCCCCGCCTCCATCATGGACGGCTACGCCGTCGTCGCCTCCGTACTCCCTCCACTCCTTCACCCTCTCTCTCTCTCTCTCTGTTCTACTTCACTTCACCTGATGACCTCGGCCCCTTCTCACGCTCGTTGTCGTCGTGTCGTGTCATGCCATGTCATGTCGTGTGCTCCGGAGCAGGACATGCCCGGCACGTTCCCGGTGGTGGGCGAGGTGAAGGCGGGCCGCGTGGCCGACTTCGAGGTGAAGCCCGGCTCGGTGGCGCGCATCACCACGGGCGCGCCGGTGCCCGCCGGGGCCGATGCGGTGATCAAGGTGGAGGTGACCGAGCTCCTGCCCGAGCGAGACGCCGAAGGGCGTCAGCTGGTCAAGTTCAACGTCGGCACGGCTCCGGGCCGCTGCATACGCCCTGTGGGCTCCGACATCCAGCCCGACCAGACGGTCGTCGCGTACAGGCCACCTCTACCCCCCCCCCTCTCCAATAATCTCTGTCCACGTGGCTGCCTGCGCGGGGGGGGGGCACATTCCTCACGCATTCCTACGCTATATATGGCCTGTGCACATTTCGCGCGCAGGGCCAGCACGGTGATCGGTGCCGCCGAGAGCGGGCTGTTGGCCACGGTGGGCGTGAAGGAGGTGCTCGTCCACCCTGCCCCGCGCATCGCCGTGCTCTCCACGGGCGGTAAGCTTCACTCCTCCTCCTCCTCCTCCACCACCACCAGCACCACCTGCTCTGTGTTCATGTGGGGGAAATTGATCGGGCGTGGTGGCCGGGCCTGAGCGCAGACGAGCTGGTGGAGGCGGACAAGGAGCCCGGCCCAGGGCAGATCCGCGACAGCAACAAGTCGATGCTGCTGTCGGCCCTCCATCAGTACTCTGGCGGGCGCTGGCAGGCGATCGATCTCGGCATCGCGCGCGACGACGCCGACGACCTGCGGGCCAAGGTCATGCAGGTTCGTGACACGGCCTGCCCCCCCCCCCTACGACCATGTCGCCCTTGTGTCGACATCATGTGTCGTGTCTCACGCGCAGTACGCGCGCATCGGCGATTGCATGGACGCGCAGGGCCTGAGCGAGGCGGACGTGCTGCTGACCTCGGGCGGAGTGTCGATGGGCGAGCTGGACCTGCTGCAGCCCCTGCTCGAAGGGCTCGGGACCGTCCACTTTGGTCGCGTACTCATGAAGCCCGGCAAGCCGCTCACCTTTGCCACCGTGCCCGTGCCCGCCCCCGGTGCTCATGTCCACCATCTCATCTCGAGCGTGAGCGTGGGCAGCGTTGCATGTTGGGTGGGTCTGCTGACGTTGCGTGTGTGCGTGCGTGCGTGCGTGACGACAAGGCGGAGGCACGAAGACGGTCCTGGTGTTTGCCCTGCCGGGCAACCCGGTGAGCAGCCTGGTCACGTTCCAACTCTTTGCGCTGCCCGCCCTGCGCAGCCTGGCCGGCCACCCTCAGCCCAACCTGCGCCACGTCACTGCCAAGGTAACCATTAACCACCGACTTGCCCGCGCCTTGCGCTGATTGGTCTGTTTAAAATTCGGTGTTTTTGCGTTGCATTGCAGCTCTCCTTTGACGCGCCATTGGATCCCGAGCGGCCAGAGTATCACCGGGTCAAGCTCGCGTGGAACGACGATGAAAACTGCTGGGTGGCCCACTCGACAGGCAACCAGGTGCGCATCCACCCCAGTCAGTGACACGCAAGCGACGCGTCTCTTAATCTTCTTCCACAACAGATCAGTTCGCGCCTGCTGAGCATGCAGTCGGCCGATGCGTTGCTGTGTCTCCCGCAGGCCGAGGGGACCCTGTCCGCCGGCACTTTTGTCAAGGCGCTCCTCATCGCCCACCTCAACTGAGCTCCTCGCATCCAATGTCACACACCACTTGGAAGTGTTGCGGGGCAAGACCTTTTGTGTAAAGCGCTTGGCGCGAAAAGGTAAGTAAATAAAAATAAGAAATAAGAAAAAAAAAGAGAGTCCTCCGCGGGTCGTCAGACAGCCCGACCGCTCGCCCGGAGGTGGATGAGCGCGGCCTTCGACTGCCATGCATCGCAGTAGCGCAAGCGCGCACAAATCGAAACGGGGTTGCCTTACCTCCACTCAGACTCTGGGGGTGCTGGTCCTGGCCTGTCTTCTGGCGGCCTTCACCCTCATCTTCTTCTACCACACAATCGGTACCCTTCTACTCACGGATCTGTCGCTTGTTGCTGACGTTCCTCCATCTTCCAGGAACTCCGTCTTTCTCCCCGTCGCCAGTGTTGTCGTTTTCTTCCTCATCTATAACTTCTTCTACGTCTTCTACATCTTCTACATCTTCTACTACTTCTACTTCTTCTACTTCCACCACTTCTTCCACTTCTTCCACCACTTCTTCTACGAATTATTCACTCCACCTGCCCTCGGCTTTGCCTCCGCCGTCTCCAACTGTTCCTCTCCCTGAGAGGTTGCTGGCCTACTGCGGCGACTACGGTCGATTTTCCAACCAGGTGTGAGCCTTGCCACGCTTGCTGGGCTGCAGTGGAGCGCAGCGACCCTCACCAAACTGGCGCGTGTGTGCGGGATGGGTAATGCAGGTCATCGCTTTCTTCAAGATGGTGTGGCTGGCGTCGAGCATGAACCGCACCCTCGTCCTGCCCTCGAACATCTTCGGCCAGCCGGTCAAAGAGCTCTTTGACGCCGACTCCATCAGCGCCTACTTTGCGCAACACGGTGCACACTCCACACTTGACCGGTCGACCGCTTGCGCATACTAACAACATGTGCATGGATTATTCCTTTCTTGTTAATTTCCATTGGTCTGTGCCTTTCTTATCGGCCATTGGCCAAACAGGGGGCTCTTGCGTTGACCTGGATCAGGTGGAATGCACGCACGTCCCTCAAGCCTTCGTGCCCGCGGTCTCCCATAACATAGCCGCGACTCTACTACAGTACAACGAGGCGCCGGCCTCGTGCTTCACTGGCAACGACGACGATGACAAAGAGGAGCCACCGCCACCCCGGACCTGCGCCTTTGCCGGCGTGCTCGGCCTGCGCCCGTTCTATCAACCGGCCTTGCCGGCCGACTACCAGCCCGCGCCCATACCGACGCCCGGGTACAGGGCCAAGAAGAACAGCGCCCTAGAAGTCGATCCCACGAAACCGTGGCCCGCGTCAGACGACCTGGCGCAGGTCCCCATGGTGGGCATGTTCCAGCGGGCGGCTTTCTACATGTCCCTGCCAGTAGACGAGTTCCCCGTGCTGCCCTACCACAAATCTCTGGTCGAGCAGGCCCGCCGAGTGCTGGCCAGCCTTCCTCGCATCAACGGACAACCTGCTGACGCCAGCCAAACCGACGTGACCATGTGCGTTCACGTGCGGCGCGAGGACATGCGCAAGAAGCAGCCGTCTCTGGCCGACGTCGTGGCGGATGTGAAGGCGGCCGTGACCAAGCACGGAGTGACCCGACTCTTCGTGGCCCACAACGCCAACCGCATTGTCGAAGTGCCCTTCCTGCGGCAACAGCTGCCTCGGGGCACGCAGCTGGGGTGCGACCGGGAGCTCTATCGCCTCTGCAACGCGAGCAGCGCCCATCAGATCGTCGTCGAGCAGGCCGTGTGCTCGCTCACCGACTTCTTCCTTGGATCACCGTTGTCCTCGTTCACCGGTACGAACTTAGGAGTGCTGCCCCGTAGCTCAGCTTTTGTTGTCAGTTGATTTCGAGTTGCTTTGTTGTTGTTGTTGTTGTTGTTGTTGTTGTTGTTGTTGTTGGCCGCTCACTTGTTGTTGATGTTTATTGTTGTTGTTGGTTGTTGTTTGTTGTTTGTTGTTGGGGACCACCAAACATCACAACCACAGGGATGATTGCGGCGCAGAGGGAACGGGTGTTTGGAAAGGCCGCCTCCACCATGCGGCTCCTGAGTCAGAGGCCACGACTGGCCCAATCTGAGTCGCCACGCGCCTTCCTCACGCTCATGCTGTACAGGGACCGGTACATCTGACCGAGTGCGAGATGGATTGTGCGGGCAAGAGAGGAACCAGTGGGTTGGTGGTTGCCACAGTAAACAATGCTGCGGTTGGTGAGAAAAATCCTTTGACTTTTGACGACCATTTATAAAAGCACCTGCACATGGTTATTATGACTATATACTTCCTCACGTTCATGCGGCACAGGGGCCGGCACATGTAATTGTGTAGTCGATCAATTTGTCTTGCACATCCGCTGGTTCGGACGAAAACACTGCGCAATGTGGAGTACATGGCTGGTCTCCGGGATTGCGCGATGCCAGTTGGTGGTTGCCATGGTTGGCGTAGTAGGGCGGTCAGCACACAAACGACCCGGCGTGGTTGGCATAATCTCCTCGCACTCAATGAGGACACATGAGGTAGGTCTGTGGTCAGCATGGTCTGCCCAGTCGGTCAAGCACGGGTAGCCGCGGAGGTGCGCGCTAACGGGAGTTTTAGGTTCCCTCGGCAACCTTGTATTAATGACGTACTGCAATCACGCAAGGGCAACCTGTTGCTTTGTATGCAAAACGCAATCGCAAGCAGCAAACCGTCCACCAGCACATGTTCGCACCCAAGGCCGTCGCGGCCGCCGACGACGAGTGCCAAAAGCAAGAGCATCCGCCCCACGAAGCCATCGACGCTGCCTTGCTCGTGCACCACATGCGCTCTCCCAGCTCCGGCGTGGTCCTCAAGGACCGCAAGCTCCCCACCCGGTCCAAACTGCTCCGCGAGTGCTTCGTTGGTGCCCCCCCCCCCACCCGTTCGTCCGCTTCGTTCTTTATCTAATTAATTAATTTGCTTTTATTGAGCTTTTTCCTTCCACTGAGTTGAGGTGCGACGCCGTGGCCACAGGCAAGGATGGCGTGGATTGGCTGTTGACCCAGTCAACCCAACAAGGGCGCAAGGGCGCGCCTGTTAAGGTGAACTCGCGCGCCGCGGCTACCGCACTGCTGGAGTGGCTGCAGCGCGAGGGCCACATCAAACCGGTGGGGCCGGGCAAGCGCCAGCCCCGTCCCACCGACAGCGACGCCTCCTTCTTCCGCTTCACCTCTTCGGCGTCGCGCATCGTTCGCTCTGATCTGCACGACCTCGCCAAGAAGGAACTGAAGAGCTCAGGCGGCGGCAGCAGCTCGCCCAAGAAGCTCGACCTCCGATCCGTGACCCATCACGAGTCCGCCTTCTTTGACAAGTACAACTACTCAATTCTAGGGGGGCCTGCGTGGCGTGGGCTGCGCTGTGGCGGAGTTTGTCCGTTGACGCGCGCGGTGTGTGGCGCAGGGATCGGGTGAGCCGTGAGTTCGAGACTTGGCTACAGGACCCGCCGAGCGAGTCGGAGCAGGCCAAGAACGAAAAGGACCTTCGCGTTTTGTTCAAGCAGATCTATGACATCGTTCTCAAACGTACGCCCGCAGTCCTGTTTCGTACGAATGTGTTTTTGAGTTTTATTGTGTTGTTTTTCTTATTTTTTTTTTTTTTTTACAACAATAATTTCCACTAATATAATTTCCACTCTTTGACAGAGGGCTCGATCGGCGAGGGAGAGATGCAACGGGCGCTGCAGTGCATGGATGACCTTTGCCACATGCTGAGCTTGGCCCCCGACCACTTGACCAAGACCGGCATGTCCAAGGAGAGGTGCCCCCTCCTGATACTCTCCAACCACATCACCGCCACCGCTACCATCACAGGAGCTCTTTCGCTCAACCGTTATGTATGTTCGCGCGCGCGACAGGATAAGGGCGATCGTGTTTGGGTTGGGCGGAATGTACATTCTCACGGGCCTGCTACGGCGTCTGCGACGGGTGGCCCCCCTGCAGAGGAAGGGGAGCGAGCTGGTCAGCCTCCTCCTGGGCGACATCACCTCCAAGACCGTCCTCTCCGACGTCGAAGCCGCCAGCGTCCTCCCCCTCATCCGCACGCTCGGCAAGACCTACCACTTCTACGGCCCATGGGGGGCGAACGGTGCGCGCACACACACACGGAGGCGCACGCTCGCGCACACGGGGCTGACACGTGTGCATGTCCGATTGGCGCAATAACTCCGATTGGCAGGTTCGTGCGACGGCCAGACGTGGAACGAGGTGAACGGGGCACTGGACATCCTGTACAACAAGGGCTGGCGCCAGGAGGTGGCGCGCATGCGAAACAAACGCCTGATCAAGACGCAGGGACGGTTCCTCATATTCGGGTCTCACCTCAACAAGGAGCGACTGTGGGAGCGACCGCTCGCCTCGTGGGACCAGATCAGACGGTCCCTCCTCGGGGCCAGCGACGCGCGATGCTCAGTCCGCCTGTGGGCAATCAAGGTATGCAAACAATGTGTTGTGTGTTGTTTTATTTGCAGCAAATTAGGAAAAAAGTTGATGTTTTAATTGATTTTTTAATTGGGCACAGGTGGAGGATGTGCTGGCAAAGGAGGTGGCGGTGAAGATACAGCAGTGGTCCTGGAATGGCCACCCGACCAAGGATCAGCCCGTGCTGTGGTCATCCGCCTCCAAGAACGGGTGTTGGGACTTCGCAGCCAACGACGACAACGAGCCGCGCGTGTCCTTTGACGCACAACTCTACCAGGAGCTGCGCGTGTTTGTCTACAATCGGTACCTCCTCCACCTCGCTTGTGGGCGCGCTTCTTCTCTTGTTGCCAACACACGTGCACGCCCGCAATAGGAGGCGGGAGGAGAGCGTGTTCCGCAAGGCCAAGGAGGAGTTTGTGGGCGCGATGCGCATCGAACCGGCCACTGTTCACGCCCTCCAGACAGGTCCACTCGTCTCTCCCACGCCCATGCGAAATCGTGATGGTCTCGCTTACTGTTTATTGTGTCCTGTCCTGTGTTGTGTCCTGCGTTGTGTTGTGGTGCAGCTTACGGGCAACGATCGCTGGAGGTGAGTGGGCTGCTGTCGGGAGAGGAGGAGACGCCGACGGGCCCTCGATATCACTCCGGCAGCCAACTCAAACGAGCCCGGGTGAGCCTGCGCATGAGCGTTCAAAACGTCTTGGGTGATACATGATCATCAACGGCATCATCATCGTTTGGCAACGTTGTAATTAGTTCAATTTTCAATTTTGTTTTTTTTAATAGGATAAGTAAAACAATACAAGCACGCACAGAGCCCAGCCAAGCTGGTGGCCTCTCCTCTGGCTCGGCTCTCACTGGAGCATGGAGAGGAGGTCGTCGAAGTTGACGCCCGAGTGTCGCTTGGGGCCGGAAAGCTGTGGCGCCTGGGTGAGCGCGGAGAGGAGGATCATCTTGATGGCGTTGGATGTACAGAAGGCCTGGCCCTTCATGCTCGTCGACAGGTGCAGCACATCTGGTGGCGACCACGAGTTGCGGTCAGCCAAGCCCACCGGCTGACTGGGAGGAGGAGAGGAGGCGACGGGGTAGGTACCGGGAGCAGCAAAGTTGAGGATGATGGAGCACAGAGCGATCCGTTCGAGGAACGAGTAATACCGGATGGCCCGCGCGTATCTCTCCTACGCACACCACAGAGTAAGAAAAAACAGTGAAAAATAAATAAAATATAGAATAATAATAAAATAATAGTGAGAAAAAGGAAAGAGGCCGTTACGAGTTGTTCCCGAGTAGCGCGGTCCACGTAGTTGGCCGCGGTGACGTAGAGTTGGTGGCACGTGGCCGCGCCGGCCGACGACATGTCCAGAACCTGTCAATTATTAATTATTGGTTAATTAATTAATTAACTAATTAATTATTTTGTGCGTGTTTGCGTGAGTAGTAGTAGACGAGATCGCGCGGGTGCACGAAAGAGAACACGGCTGCGCACCAGTTGCGTGAGGTGCGGGACGGAGACGGGCTTGAGCGAAACCACAGCCTTGATGTCTCCCGCCAATTGCATCATCGTCTGCAGAAAGACACCACCACGACCACCACCACCCAGCGACCCACGCTCGTGAGTGAGCCGAGGCGCTGTGGAGTCGCGAGCGAGAGCTGAGACTGCACCTTCATGTGGTTGAGGACCTGGCGTTCGTTGGGGAGCATGGCGTCCTCGTGGATGCCGACGTAGTTGTTCTCCTCGACCAGCACCTGGTGGCTGGTCTCGTACATCACCCGCTCGTCGTAGGGCGACAGCGGCGACGCGAATCGCGACGTGTGCACCATCGAATTGATCGACTGGAACTCGGTCGCGATCGTTTGCGCTGCGTTCGCGCCCAATCACACGCACACGCGACGACAACGCAGGCAAAGTCTGTCAGGCGATTGGTCGACAAAGGGAGTGGATGGGGGAGAGGGAGAGGGGGGGGCTACCGGTCTGTCGTATGTCCTGGAGGAGCAGCGGGCTGGGGTCGGCCTGGTACTGCTTGGCGAGGGCGATCAGCTTGGAGATGCTCCCGTTGATGCTGCCCGTCGACAGTGCGGCTCGTCGCTGCACCTCCGGGTTCTGGAGTGTTGGGATCTTGATGTTCAACTGATGCGACAGCTGTATGTACATCACATCACATCACACACACACACACACACACACACACACACACACACACACCGAGTATGTGTCGACACACGCACGCGCGCATTCCTGATGAGCCAGGCCGGGCGGGGAGACCGTAGCGGGCAAGAAAGAGAAATAGGAAAGAGAAGAGGGGGAAGGGGAGAGGGAGGAGAGGGGGGGGGTAGCGTACTCGTTCCGATTGCTGCAGGAGAAGTTCCGAGTACTGGTCGATGTGCAGCTCGCGCGACATGCCCGTCGCGATCTGGATGAGCTTCATCACGCCCCTATGCACAGTCGTGGCACACGCCGTGGGTGGTGGGTCAACACGAAGAAAAACGAAAAAGGCAAGCACGACAGCAATAATTATAATAATAATAATAATAATAATAATAATTAAAAGCTGCGCGGTACCGTGCGCATTCCTGGATGTCGGCGGCGGTCTCGTCGGTGGAGGGGATGGCGCCCTCCTCGATGACGTTGAACATGCGGAACAGGGCCAGGGCCAGCTCCTTTGCCGAACTGATCACCGTCGCCACCGTCCCCTAATCGGCCGAGAAATTATTATTTTTTAAGCCGAAATTTTAAATACTTGAAAAAAAGCATTCGTAAAACAATAAATACATTCAATACAATTATTATAAATAGTAATAAAATAAAATTTTAAAAAATACAAAAATAAACTTACCCCTCGCGCCTGGGCCTCGTTGAGCTGTTTGACGGAGATGACGAGGCCGCGAATGTTGCCCTGGACGATGACCGTGGCGTCGGTGATGCGCTTCTCCTCGAACGGGTAGCGGGCGAGGAACTGCTGCACGCGCTCGTACATGACCTTGGTGTGGAGCACGAGCTGCTTGAGCTGGTTGTTGAGCTGCAGGAACTCGTTGGCGCCCCACACGGGCGTCGCCGCCGCCTGTGCAAAGAGGCACAGCGTGTGCGACAGGTCGTCGAGCAGGAAGAACGATCGCAGGTAGTCGATGCGCGTCTCCACGCTGCCGCCCTGGTGGTCCTGCTGCTGCTGCTGCGCCTGCTGCTGTTGCTGTTGCTGCTGCTTCAGCAGCTGCTGGCCCTGCGTCTGCGCGCCGCCGTTGACGAACTGGTTCTGGCTGGCCGTCAGCTGCTGCGACAGTCGCTGCGTCGGGCCCTGCGTGGACTGCCCCCCAAACCGGACCCGTCAGGCAAGAAAAAGAACGAAAGATGGCGCGCGCGAGAGCAAAGAACGAAAGCGAAGCGAAGCGAAGAGAGAGAGAGAGAGAGAGCGAAGAGGGCAGGGGCTTACGTCGACGGTGGCCGGGGCAGCGGCGGCGGCTGGCACGGAGAGGGAGCTGGCGATCTTGGCGAGGACCGCCGGGTCGGTGGGCCACTTGTCGCGGTCGTCGCTCTCCGACCCGGCCCTGCTGCGTACGCCGCTGCCGCCCCCGCTGCTCTTCTTCCCGAGCGCTGTGCCCTTGATGCCGCTCCCCTTCTTCTCCTTCTTGCCCTTGTCCTTCTTCTCCTTCTCCTTCTTCTTGGTCGCCTTCCGCCCGCTGCCGCCCTCGTCCTCGCTGCTCTCGCCGCCGCCCAGCGACACGTTGAGGTCGGGCCGCCGCACCACCACCTTGGGCGTGTCGCCCGAGGGCGCTGCTGACGTCATCAACGGAGACGCCGGGGCGCCGCCGCCGTCCTCGCTCCCTCCGCCGCCGACATTAAGGTGGTCCGCTCGCTTCACCACGCGCGGCTCCTCCGCAGGCGATGCCCCTGCGTTGTCGACAGAATATGAGAATGTGTAGAGCGTGGAAGTGGCAGGGAGTGGAGTACCGATGTTGAGGTGGGTGGCCACGACGCGGGTGGTGGTCTCCGCGGGGGCGGTCCAGTTGGCCTTCTTCTCCAGCCGATCGCCGTCCTTGTCGGCCCATTGTCCCGATGCATCGAGCCTCGCTGCCTCCTCCACCTCCTGTTACCGCGACATCATCATCGTCATCATCATCAGCAAACGCAGGCAACACAAAAAAGAAGTAATTATTTATATAAAATACAACATAATAATATCATAAAATAAATCACGCGAGCAACAGGGGAGAGACGAACGGATTTCTCGATTGGACGCTCGTCGAGGATCTTGAGCTGGGGCAGCTCGTGGATGACCCACAGCCGGAACTTGGGGATGTTGTTGGCTCCGGAGTTGCCCCGCTCGATGGCCAGCGACTGCAGCTTCGTGTGCTTCTTCAACGGCAGCTGTGCGTCCAAAAAAAAGATTAATTAATTAATTAATTTTTTCATATTTAAAAAACAAATAAATCAATAATGCGAGGAATGCGTACGAGCAGGAAGCTGTAGAACTTGCGGAGGGTGAAGTTGAAGTTGTTGTTGCTGAGGTTGAGCGAGAGGAGCGACTTGAGCTTGGACAGCTCGTGGAAGCCCGCCGTGAGCTTGTTGCCGGAGAGGTTGAGGTGCTCGAGCTTGTCGAGGTCCGTCATCGAGGTCAGGTACTCGAGCTCGTTCCCCATCAGCGACAGGATCTTCAAGCTCACCAGGCCCTGCCACCGCATCACGCGCGCGCGCCTGTCAGGCCGCCGCCCACATCTTTTGATGGAGGGCCCTCCCACTTCCACTGGACCAGGCGCACGCACCTCAAAGGAGATGTCGGAGATCTTGTTGTTGTCGACAAACAGATGCTTGAGCTTGCTCAAATGGGAGAGCGAGTTGCACTCCGTAAGCTGGTTGTGCGACAGATTGATCCTGATAGGACGCGCGCGCGCGCGCGCATGTGAGCAGAGAAACGACGAGCGGGTGGCGGGGAGGCGTCGAGGCGCACTCTTTGATGATGTCGGGGCAGGAGGCGAGGAAGTAGTCGTTGTTGAGGAGGTAGCCCTTGGAGAAGTCGAGGATGACCGGGTACTTGGCGTTGTCCCCGCCCAGCAGTGTCTTGAGGAGCGACGCCGACATCTCCTTGATCACGCCGCCTCCGCCGCCGCCGGTGATGTTGAGCAGCTGCACGTTGTTCTTTCGCGGCGACTCCCCGCTGCGCGGCGACGTCGTCGACGGCGAGGCGATGGGCGTGAACGACGACTGCGACGAAGAAGACGGGGAGAAGGAGGAGGACGACGAAGAGGAGGAAGAGGAGGAGGAGTAAGAGGAAGAAGAGGGAGAGGGGGAGGAGGTGATGACGACGGTCTTGCGGTTCTTGGGGGAGTTGAGCGGGGAGTAGGACGAGGAGGAGCCGAGGTAGACGGGGTGGGAGTCGGACGAGGACTTGGGCGACAGCGGCGGCGGCGATGAGGTTGACGACCGCGAGAACGGGTTGACGAACATGCTCATGCGCTTGCCCACGCGCGGCGACGACACGGGCGAGGGCGACGACGTCGCCGGCGAGGTGGCGGTCATCGATGACGCCGACGCCGACGCCGACGCCGGCGGCGGAGTCGACGGAGCGGCGGCGCTGCCGAGCAGGGAGGCCGACGACGCGAATCGCGCGGTGCGGCCGGCGCCGGCGGACAGCAGCGCGGCGTCGCCCGAGCTGTGCAGGCCGCCCGTCGCGCGTCGACTGCCGCCGTGGAGCGGTGACGAGGGCTCGCCGCCGTTGCCCGAGTCGACGGGAGAGGGGAGCGAGGGCGAGGAGTGGGAGCTGGGGGGACCGCGGGTGAGCATCGAGCCGGCCTGGAAGGCGCCCGGGCGCAGGGGGAGCGGCGTGGACAGTCGCTGCACGCGCGACGCGACGCTCACTGCGCGACATACGGATAGAGACGCAGACAGAGCGAGGTGACACGCAACACGCTACGTTATTATTACTCGGTGGGCACACGGCCACTGCGCACGCTGCTTGCTGTGTGTTGTGTTGGCATTAATTTTTAACAGCATTAACGAGCCAACAGCATGCTGCAACCCGCAAACGCGCGTTTGGGCATGTGCCCCCAAAAAAAGCTCTACGTGTGACGTGGTGGGGGAGGGGGGAGGGGGAGTAGAAAGATGTGAAGTGGGGGTGGGCATGTCTGTGGCGTACCACGCTGCAGGTGCTGGTCTGTGGGAGAGGCGGCCTCTTGTGATGCGACGCCTGAAGATGAATGAGCCCAAAAGAGCGAAGACGACAGAAAACGAAAACGAAAACGAAAAGATGGGAAGGGAGGCGAGTGTGTACCGGGAGGCGTGGGAGGGGCGCCCATTTGGATGGGAGGGGGCGGAAGCGCCATGTCCTTTGGGGGTGGAAGGTCCCACGTCGCCCCTTTGGATGATTTTCTGGAGATGAAACTCATCGCTTTCGTTTGAGAAGGAACGAGATGGGAGGGGTTCGTATAAGATCTGTTCTCAATCTGATCAATCGAAAGATGGAGGAGGCCTAGCCTCAAGATGGTAGATGATCTTTTTCGTGTAACCGCAGTTGCCGTTAA
>JANDJZ010001297.1:0-10658 GCA_027943245.1 Acanthamoeba sp. SK_2022b | reverse complement strand
CCCTCCTCAGGGCTGCGGGTGCAAGCTGTCTCCCGCGCGCCTGGCCGAGATCCTCAAGTCCCTGCCCCTCACGCACGACAAGAACGTGCTGGTGGGCTCCGACACCTCTGACGACGCCGCCGTCTACAAGCTCACTCCCGTAACCCCCCCCCTCTGCCCCCGCTCCCTTCAAATCATGTGCGCGCGCTGACAAGGACGGTGGCGCGCCAGGACATCGCGGTGGTGAGCACGCTCGACTTCTTCACGCCGGTGGTGGACGACCCCTATACCTACGGCCAGATCGCCGCCGCCAACGCCCTCTCCGATGTACGCCCCGCCCTCTTGCCGCTCGGGCTTCCATGACGTCATGGCGGCCTCTCCCCGCCCCTCCACGCGCGCGCGCGCGCGTTGACTCTCGGCCTCCGTCGCCGGCGCGTGATTGGGCGTGGGCGTCGACGCAGGTGTATGCGATGGGCGGCACTCCCCTGTTTGCCCTCAACATCGTGGGCTTCCCCTCCACGCGCCTGCCCATGGGCGTCCTGCAGCGAATCCTGCAGGGGTATGACCGCCCCCCCCCCAATGATATGTCTTGATTTGATTGGGGGGAGGCCTGGGCCAACGTGTGCGCGGGGGGGGGGGGTTGTCGTGGCCACGCGTGTGCAGGGCGCAGGCCAAGGCGGACGAGGCCGGGGTGCGGGTGGTGGGTGGGCACTCGATCGACGACAACGAGCCCAAGTTCGGGATGGCCGTGACGGGAATCGTTCACCCCACCAAGGTCCGCAATCACTCCTCTTCTCCTCTTCTTGTTCTTCTCTCTCTCTCTCTCTCATGGAACCCAATCGAAAAGGTTGAAGAGAGTGTGCTGAGGTGCTCTCTTTCTCTTTCTCTCTCTCTCTCTGCATTACAGGTTCTGCGGAATGTGGGCGCGCTACCCGGAGACGATCTCCTGCTGACCAAGCCCATCGGGACGGGCATCATCACCACTGCCCTCAAGCGCGGCCTGGTCGACCATAAGGCAAGCAAGCCCTCTCCCCGCTTCGCCACCACCGCCACCCGCGCGCGTTGTCCAACCTGTGTGGGCCGTTGGCTGCTGCGCGCCGACAGGAGATCGAGATGGCCGCCATCCGCACCATGACGACGCTGAACGATAAACCGCTCAAGGCCATTCGCGAGGTGGGATCCGTGCACGCCCTCACCGATGTCACGGGTGCTCCCCTCCCTCCCCCCTTTCCCTGGCCTGGCGGCGATGGCGTCGGTGTTGATGGTGTTGTTGTTGCTGCTGCTGCTGCTGTTCTTGCTTACGCACGACGTCGGTGGGCCCTTGCGTCTCTCTATGACTTGTGGGTGGTGGGGAGTACAGGCTTTGGACTGCTGGGGCACCTGCGGGAGATGGCCGAAGGCAGTGAAGTGGACGTCGAGGTACATCAGCTCTCTCGCTGTGTGTGTGTGTGTGTGTGTGTGTGTGTGTGTGTGTGTGTGTGTGTGTGTGTGTGTGTGTGTGTGTGTGTGTGTGAAAGGAGTGTGAGGGGCAGAGGGCGGGTCGGCGGGTAGAGGGGCACTACTGAAGCTGTGGTGGGGTCGTCCAGGTGTGGTTGGATCGGGTGCCGGTGCTGCGGGGAGCATTCGAATTCGCCGCGGCCGGCGTGGTTCCTGGCGGTAACCCCCCCCCCCTCCCAAAACCCGCTCGTCACCGATTGGCCGAAGAGTGTCGCGCTTTTGTCCTCGGCGCGTACATGGCGGCGCTGACGAGTGGGCGGTGGTGGTGGGTGAGCTGCAGGCACCAAGGCGAACCTGGAGTACCTGGCCCCCGTGGTGACGTGGGCCGAGGGCATTGGCCCCGTGGGCAAGCATCTCCTGGTGAGTGAGAGTCGGGGGGGGGGAGGCCGTTGATGGCCATTGGCCTGACATTGGCGTGCTTTCATGTTGTGGTGGTGGTCACATGCAGTGTGACGCGCAGACTTCGGGCGGGCTGCTGATCGCCATTTCTCCCGATGCCACTGCCGACCTCATCCACAGGCTCGCGTACGCCCCCCCCCCAACCTCTTGCCACACCTCGGCCACAGCACCTCCTCACACCCCGATGGCGGTGGTGATGGCGATGGCGATGGCGATGGCGATGGCGATGGCGATGGCGATGGCGATGGCGATGGCGATGGCGATGGCGATGGCGATGGCGGTGCGGCTGCAGATCTCTGGGCGTGGAGTGCGCGGGACGCATCGGGCGGTGCATCGAAAGAGGAACCGGGCGCATCCACGTGCTCAAGACCGAACAGTCAGAGCGCAGCCCCGGCCACCACCTCCCTAAAAGCTCTTGAACAAGAAAAAGAACAAGTGAGATATAAAGCTTTTATTTCGATGTTCGGGGATCGCCGACGTACGGGCGTTCGGGAGAGGCCGCCATTGGCCCCCTCCTGGCAGTTTCCGCCCACTTTCACCCACCTCCCCCGTGGTGGGCCCGCCAAGAACGTGCAAACACGAAGCCTGGGTGTGGCGAGCACCAATACGACTCACAACTGAGACACCCCCACCCAACCCAGCCTACGAAAACAGACCACACAGCGACAAGTGTACTGCTCCCCCCCATTGCGTGGAGGCCTCATCAAAGATCGTGCGCTGACGCACCGCACAGATGGAAGGGACACCGGTCGTAACTGAGAAGTATGAGTACCAGCCCGGCTTTGGAAACCACTTCTGCTCTGAAGCGGTGAAGGGCACTCTCCCCAAGGTATGCCCCCCCCCTCTCCTCCGAGGTCCTCTGGGGAGGGCAGTGGGGCTTAAGATTCGACGGTGTGGGGGGGGGGGGGTGCTGGCAGGGCCAAAACACGCCGCAGCAGTGCCCCAAGGGCCTCTACGCCGAGCAGCTCTCGGGCACGGCCTTCACGATGCCGCGCAAGTACAACCAGAGGAGGTACCCGTGAGAGCACCGGCAAAGAGTGGTCTATGGGTGGGCTGCGCTCGCGCTTATGTGCTTCCTCTCTCTCTCTCTCTCTCCCTCCCCCCCCCAAATGTAGCTGGCTCTATCGCATTCGTCCGTCGGTGGGCCACAACCCGTTCAAGAAGCTCGCCCACAAGTACATCCAGAACAACTTTACCGACCTTTCCTTTGACCCCAACCAGCTCAGGTGGAAGCCCTTTCCCTTGCCCGCCGACGGTAAACCTCTCCTCTCCTCCTCCTGCTTGTGCGAGTCTACTTATTATATACAACCTTCTATTTTACTATTGTTATTGTTATTGTTATTGTTATTGTTGTTGTTGTTGTTATTGTTATTGTTGTTGTTATTGTTATTGTTATTGTTATTGTTATTATTCTTATTTTGATTCGAGGGGAGGTGCTGATGTCTCCCGCTTGGTGTGTGTGCCTGTGATCAGATGAGAAGGTCGACTTTGTGATGGGCCTGCGCACGCTCGCAGGGGCGGGCCACCCCTCCACCAGGGCCGGCATGGGCATTTACATCTACACTGCCAACGCCGACATGCTCGACACCGCCTTCTACAACAGCGACGGCGATTTCCTCATCGGTATACCTCTCTCTCCCTCCTCTCTCTCTCTCTCTCTTCTCTCCGCTCATCTCTCCCGTTATACTCCTCCTCCTCCTCCTCCTCCTGGCGGAGCGTCGTGTCACACGTCTCACGCCGACCTCCCACCTGGCGCGCAGTGCCGCAGCAGGGCACGCTCGACATTCAGACCGAGTTTGGCTACCTCGAGGTCAGGTCGGGCGAGATCGCCGTCATCCAAAGGGTACATCACCGCGCGCGCGCGCGTGGGGGGGAGGGGCTCCCGCCACGCCCCGTGGGCGCACGCGCTCATCGGGTTCCGCGGGGACATGTCTGCTGCTCGTGCGCGTTTGTTCCAGGGCATCAAGTTCCGCGTGGCGTTGCCGGACGGCCCTTCGCGCGGGTACATCGCGGAGGTCTTCGACGGCCACTTTGAGATCCCGGACCTCGGCCCCATCGGTTCCTCCTCCTCCACCGCCTTCACCGCCTCCACACTCTCCTCCTCCTCCAAAGCTCGTTTCTTTTGTCTCCGCCAGCTCACGAGGGCTGTGGTGGCGCCGCGTGCAGGTGCCAACGGCTTGGCCAACCCCCGGGACTTCCTCACTCCGGTGGCGGCCTACGAAGACAGGGACGAGTGCGAGTACACCGTCGTGAACAAGTTCAACGGCGCCCTCTGGACCTGCACCCAGGTGAGTGAGCCACTGCGCGCTCCCCACCACCACCCACTCCCCACTCCCCACTCCCGAACGCCTCTGAGAGCTCCTGTCCGTGTGCCCCCCCCCTCAAGACCCGCTCCCCGTTCGACGTGGTGGCGTGGCACGGCAACTACGCGCCCTGCAAGTACGATCTGGCGCTCTTCAACGCAGTCAACACCGTCACGTTTGATCACATGGTATATTTTGTGTTTATCACAAAAATTTGCATTTGTATTATTTTTTAAAATCATCATTATAGTTTTGATAGACGATCTGATGTTGATGATGTTGTTGTCGACGATGATTGCGATGCACAGGATCCGTCCATCTTCACGGTGTTGACGTGCCGGACCAACACGCCGGGAGTGGCGGCGTGCGACTTTGTGATCTTCCCGCCGCGCTGGGCCGTGGCGGAGAACACGTTCAGGCCGCCCTACTATCACCGCAACTGCATGTCCGAGTTCATGGGCCTCATCAGGTGACCGCCGCCGCCGCCCCTCTCTTCCCCCCGCCGCAAGGCTTGGCCGCGTGGGCGCAGATGCACCTTTCCCCGCTCTCCCCCTCCCCCCCCGATCTGACGCGTGCCTCGCTCGGGTGTCGCCAGGGGCGTGTACGAGGCCAAGCAGGAGGGCTTCCTTCCGGGCGGCGCTTCTCTGCACAGCTGCATGAGCGCCCACGGCCCCGACAGGGCCACCTTCGAGAAGTGCTCCCAGTGCGCTCCTCTCGTTTTCAAGACTCCCGCGCGTGTGTGTGTGTGTGTGTGTGTGTGTGTGTGTGTGTGTGTGTGTGTGTGTGTGTGTGTGTGTGTGTGTGTGCTGATGTGGTGCCTTGCGTGGCCGTTGGCGTATGCAGGGAGGAGCTGAAGCCGGTCCGCATCCCCGACACGACGCTCGCCTTCATGTTCGAGTCCACCTACCTGTTCTCCCTCACCCCGTTTGCCGAGACCCCCGACTACCTGGACCAGAATTACCACAAGTGCTGGCAGCCGCTCGACAAGCACTTCGCCCCGTAGTCGAGCCCCATCAAACCCCCCCCCCCTGTCCCACAGCCAAAGCTTACCAAAAATACCAACACAACTCCTTCTTCTTGGAAATTTAGGTCGCCTTATCTTCTTAGCCGTTGCGCCTCCCCCCCCCGACCTACATTTTCGCCGGTCGTGCGAAAAAATTAGCCTAAACCGACCGAGAAAAAAGAGGAGGAAGAGGATTGCGCTCTCCTCTTGGACTCTTAATTTCACATTTTTGTGTGTCGGCCTCTGGGTGGCCCGTCAAACAGTGGTGCTCGCTCACCGCCGGTGAGCGGAGAGGGTAGCCCAGCGCTCTCTCTTTGCGGCCTTGATGGAAGCGCATGCCAACGAACAACAGGGAGGATCACCAGCCGATGCTGCAGCATTTCTCCCTCTCCCGCCACCGCCACCCGGCCCCACGATAACGCACGGCGCCGAAGAAGCCGCCTCCACGCCGGCCCGAGCAAGGAATTCCAAGGTCACAATCGCCCCCCTCGACGAAGATGGGGCTGCCTCTACATCTTCCCCCGTCCTCCCGTCGTCTTCTCTGCCCGGGCTGGTGTTGCTGTCGCCTCCCGCGCCCAAGCACGCGAACCCCTCGTCGCCCCCGCAGAGCAAGAAGAAGCGTCGCTCGCCCTACAAATGCCACAAATGCGGGAAGCCCAAGAAGGGGCACATCTGCACCGCCGTCGACCCCTCGAGCCTCGCCCTCTTCAAGGAGCGGGAGGCGCGGCCCCCCCAGCCCGCCTACCCCCACCAGCTGCCCTCCTCGCCCCCCTCGGCGGGCGGCAGCCTCTCCCTGGCCTCCCTCGCCGCCACCTCGTCGGCCCTCTCGCCCTCCTACGCGGGCGCGGCCACCTCCTCCTCCTCCTCCACCACCTCGCCGTCGGCGTCGCCCTACTCCCTGTCCTCCTCCTCTTCCTCTTCCTCCTCCTCCTCCTCCACCTCAGCCGCGCAGCACCACCTCTTCATGTCGTCGGCTGCGGACGACTGGCCGCGCATCGTCGGGGGCGACGTCGCGTCCCCGTACTCCAACGGCAGCTCCGCCACCAACGGCGGCGGCGGCGGCGAGCAGCCGCGCAGGCGCCGCAAGTCTTCTTCTTCGAGCTCGGCGCCTGCCTCCTCCGGGAAGAAGCGGCGCCGGCGCGGCAGGGCGCACGGCCAAGAGGATGAGGACGACGACGAAGAGGACGAGGAAGACGAGGGAGCGATGATGATGGAGGAGGAAGACGACGAAGACGGCGGCGAGGAGGAGGAGGTGGTGGGGATGGGCGTCACCGGACACGCCCCATTCCTGGGCGACATGGCGGCCCTCTACAACACGTCCTCGGACAGCCTCTTCCCCACCGACGCCCTCTCCCGCTACGAGCTCGCCGGCGCCAACCCCGCGGAGGCCGCCGCCTATGGCTCTGGCTCGTGGGCCAACTGGGGCGCCGTTGGCGACGCTCCCCCCGGTGCGCCCAGCCCTCCCTCTCTTCTCTCACTGTGTGCTGGTGTGTGTGTGTGTGTGTGTGTGTGTGTGTGTGTGTGTGTGTGTGTGTGGCGTGTCCTCCTCCACCTCTTCCTGCCCCTTGCTCTTCTTCCGCCAACCGATCCGAATGCAGGAGAGGAGGACCTGGACATTTCGCTGTTCGGGTACATCGACGAGCGACCGCCCGAGAAGGTGTCGGGCGTGGGCATCACGCTCGATCAGAAGAAGGCACTCACTCCCCCCCCCTCTCCACGACCACCCCCGTCGCGAGAGCGCCTCAGCTTAACCCGGGCTCGCTCGTGGCGGACAGGTGCCCTTTTTTGTGTCCTGGTTCGAGATGGCCGTGACGGGCCTGAGCATGCTGGAGACCTTCCTCAAGGTACGCTCCCGCTTGTGTTCGGGCGAGCGGTCTGCCCGTTTGCGCGCGCGCGGTGTTGTGACTCGCCCGATCCGGCGCCGTCAATGCAGACGCAACGGCCGGCGTGGCGAGCCATGCCAGCGGTGCTGGAAGGCCTGGACGAGCAGAAGCGAAAGCTCAACTCCTGGAAGGAGAGCTTCGGCAAGGAGGTGATCGGCAGAGGGCTTCTCGACGCCGACAACTCACCGGCGCGGTGCGTTATGTTCCCCCCCCCCTCAAATGGTGTGGCTCCCCGCGCCCGTCTCACGCCGGCGGCGTCATCGTGGTGGACCGCGCCTTGCCTGCACGTTTACGCGTGGGCTGCCAACAGTGATGCGGAGACAACAATGATCGCCGAGCAGCAGCAGCAGCAGCAGCACGAGGGGAGCAGCGTCGGCAGGGCGAAGCGAAAAACGACAGCCGAGGCCGACTGTCTGCCGGGGACGACCCCGCCGGTGGAGTCATCGCTCGACCACCACGAGCAGGACAACAGCCGTGCGCCGCCGAAACGAAGGAAAAGTTCAACAACAACAACAGCCACAGCAGGAGGGGGGGCTGTGTCTACAACCCACCAGCCGCCGGCTCCCTGACTCTCACAAGCGCACCCCTTGAGTAGGTTGGTCTTGTCGGTCGAGTTAAAACAAGGAAATAATATAACATCTTTTTATCCCTTCTTTGTATTTGTATTTTTATTTGTTCGTTTTGTCCAACGGAACCTCCGGCGGGAAGATGGTGGCGGGCTGGAAGTGGGGTACGTGCGCCGTAGGAAGCTTTGGACGAGGCCTACGTGCGCGGGTGGCTGACGGGGAGGTGCGCAGACGCGCTCCTGGCCTACAGCACGGTAAAGCTTGTACGCATCCAGGACAGGAGGGTGGGGCTCCTGCACTATGCCTTCATGCTGGGCATTGTGGGCTACATCGTGGGCTTCACCGTTCTCTACCAGCAGCGCTACCTTCTCCTCCAGAGTCCCGTTGGCGCCGTCCGCGTCTCCCTGCAAAGCGTACGTAACAAGCCGACACCCCACCTCACTTTGACGAACACAAGAACGCACCAAGGGGGCTCCTCTCCCGCTGAAGGTGAGCGCACTGTCCTGTCCTCAGCCACAAACACGAGGGCAGCTGCCGCCGCCGGCCACGGACCTGCCCTATTGCCTGCAGGCCCAGAACGAAACGCACGGCTTCCCCAACCGGGAGTGTATCTACTGGGACGAGAACCTGGTCCTGTACGGGCTCCCCACACTCATCCTCCCATAGCTGCCGGCTGCTGCTGCTGCTGCTCTTTTTTTTTGTGGTGAGATTCGGAGGGAAGTGTGTGTTGGATAGGTTGTTGGTTGATGCGTTGTTGTAGGTTACTCGCTTTCTCTCACACACGCTCTCTCTCCCTCTGCAACATGGGCTTGCGGGGCGTAGCTATCCACAGGTGGAGGCCACTGCGATGGTACTGGTGCACCCCCTCCCACAACCCGCACCGAACTGGTGGCCATGACTGTGACTCCCTCTCTTCTCCTCCTTTGCCCAGTTCGTGAGCACGCGCGTGACACAGACCAACCAAATGCTGCCCGACTGCAGCCTTGAGCAGCCCACGTGCACCTACGTGGACGTCAACTCGACCGAGCACTACATAGCCAACATTGGCAATTTTACGGTAGCAGGGCCCACCGCCGCCACCCGATCCCCCTTTCGTGGAATGATCTCATGCATGAGATACGCGCGCACAGGTGATGGTGGACCACTCGATCTACGCGCCGAGGGTGGGTGTGCGAGCCAACTCGCAGGAGCTTACCGGCAGTCTTCTGGACGCCAATGGCAATGCGGTGCGCATGCTTGCCCCTCCTCCCCAGCCAAACCCTTGGGGCGGGGAGCACGGCAACAACTCCCCATTTCCGCCTAATTATGTCTCTCTCTCTCTCTCTCTCACACACACACACACACACACACACACACACACACACACTGCTTACACACACACACACACACACACACACACACACACACACACACACACACACACACACACACGCCTGCTCGTTCTTGACAGGTGCACGACCATTTCGCAGGCGATAGCGTGGGGGTGAAGGGCAAGCCGGACATACTCCACGTGAGCACTCTCCTGCAGGCTGCCGGCATAGACTCGCTAGACACGCCCTGTACATAAGCTTTCGTTTCTATGCGAGTCTTTTCTTTCTCTCTCTCTCTCTCTCTCTCACACACACACTCTCTCAACATCCTCCTGTGAAGAGCACTCCTTTCGCGCGTTCGCGGTCGTGTGGCTGACCTGAGGTCCTTTCCCGCGGTTGTGATGGCGCAGCGTCTGCCAACAGGTTGCGCAGCAAGCGGGACGACGGGCTGGTGGTGCTTGTCTTCATCACCTACAGCAACACCTACACCTACAGCACGAGCAACGTCCGCTACCAGTACTCGCTTCGCGTGGTCGAGAACACCAAGTTCAAAGTCGTGCAGCCCGTCTACACCAAGAGCCTAGAGAGTCGAGGTACTCCCGCACGCGTGGCCGCAGCTAGCTGGCCTCCCTCATGCGCGTCTATTGACCGACGCCAACCCGGCATCCATCCATCATCGCCCATCGGTGGCCACCGACGCCAGTCATTTGGAATCGGCACGGCATCCGCTTCATCTTCCTGCAGACCGGCGAGCTTGGCTGCTTCGACCTTCCCACGCTCCTACTTAGCGTACGCTCCTCCTGCCGTCGCCGTCAACTAGCTAGTCCCTGGGTGACTGGGCTGCAGTAACCTCCTCCTCCTCCTCCTCCTCCTCCTCACCTCCCCGTTTCTCCTTCTTGCTGGTTCGGTGATGCGTGATGTGCCCTTGATCTTGTTTTACGCTCAGTTCGTGTCGGGTCTTGGTCTGCTGGTACGCTGCTGGCTGCTTGGCGTTCCCCTCGTTGGGGTGGCAGCAACCCTCGCGAACTCACATCGTCCACTTTTGCCTTGGCACCAGGCCGTGGCGACGCTGGCCGTGGACTTGTTTGCGCTCTACCTGCTCAAGAAAGGTAGAACGATCTACTCCAAGTTCAAGTACCTCCCCACCCCCACCTACCAAGGTATCACCCCACCCGCCGCGCCGCTATCCGTATAACTGCACAGGCGCGGCTATGCAGTTACACGCGCCCTAACCACTGCTGCTGCACCTACCGCCATGCGTCTGACCCGCTTGTGATGCTTGGTTGGTTGCCTTCTGACACATTTGTCATCCCCCTATCTCTCGCACGCACCTGTTCGCAGAGCTGAGCGGGGACCCCGAACTCCAGCCTATCCGTAGCCCGACCCAGGTTGAGCTTCTGCGGTGCACCGTCCCCAGCTGACACAGGACCACAGGCAGGAGTGTGTGGTCGACAACAAATACAACAACAATAAAACCCAAGGGCAACGTTGTGCATTGTCAGAACGACCACACCCGTCACGAAGCAAAAGAAGCAATGGGCAATGCGCAAGGAAACCTTACGGCGGCCGAGAGCAGCCACCTCCTCGCTGCTACGGACTGTACGCTTCCCCCCCCCCCCAACCTGCTCGAGCAGTTTCCCTGAACGAGGCGCTGTGTGCCCGGAGGTAGTCGATAGGGCCGAGTTGCGCCGAGTCTATGAGAGGTTTAGCAGCAAGTA
>JANDJZ010001295.1:0-15423 GCA_027943245.1 Acanthamoeba sp. SK_2022b | reverse complement strand
ATGATGCCCGCGATGCAGGTGGTGTCGGCCCCTGGTGCCAACTGACTGTGATAGAGGAAGCACTCCAGAGAACTCTCCTGCATAACCTCGCGCCTTTCTGTGTTGTAGGCCGGCGATGGTATGGCCTGCGCAGGACGGTCCACGTAGGTGTGCAACCCGTTGTTGCATATGTAACCATCCCGGCCTCCAGCGCCTGCTGCATCTGGCGCTGGTCAGCCTTGGTCTGCAGATGGGCTGGCCCATCTGCATGGGTATCTGCATGGGTGCATGGGTGCGGCGATGGCAGCCCGCTGGCTGCGGGCGCTCATGGCGAATCAGCCTTTGCGCAAATCTCCCGTACGCACCCGCGCAGCCAGCGGTGCGCAGCATCGGCATGCAGCCTGGGATGCCAGAGCAATGAAACCGTGATCTGCGGCATGGAGACCGGAAGGGGAAGCTGGTGTTTGCGCGCGCAGGCTGCCGGTGCCGTTCGGGAACGCTGGCGATCAGGTCGCTGGCGCGGGCCAGGGCCAGCGCGGTGGAAAAGCCGCCGACGGTCGCAACGATCTGCCGCTGCAGGCCGAGCGCATTCAAGGCTTCATCAATGGGCCCCTTTTCCTGCCCCCGCCGGGACACCAGGATATGCCTGCCGCTCGCATAGCGCGCGGGTGTGATCTCGCCCTGGCTCAGCGGATGGCCCTGGCGCACGACGCCGATGAAACGGTCTCGGAACAGCGCCTGCGCGCGCACCTCCGGACCTATCGTGCTTGCGACAACGCCGGTCTCCAGGTCGACCGTCCCGTCGCGAAGCGGGCCGCTGTCCTTGTTGGTCTTTTGCACGAAGCAAAGCCGTACGCCGGGCGCTTGCTGGCCCACGCGGGCAATGAGGTCCGGTCCGAAATTCTCCACGAAGCCTTCGCTGGTGCGCAGCGTGAACGTGCGCACCAGTTGTCCGAGGTCGGGCTGCCCGGCAGGGCGCAGAACAGCTTCCGTGTCCTGCACCAGCTGGCTGACCCGCTCGCGCAGCTCAAGCGCTCGCGGTGTGGGAACGAGACCCCGCCCGGCCCTGACCAGCAGCGGATCGCCGGTGGTCTCACGCAGCCGCGCCAGCGCCCGGCTCATTGCCGACGGGCTCAGCCGCAACCGCTGGGCCGCGCGCGCAACGTTTCCCTCCGCAAGGAGCACATCCAGGGTGACAAGCAGGTTGAGATCGGGCTTCGGCATGGATTGACCGTAGCACAGCGGGTAGCGACATGGCGTCAAACGCATGAATAAAGTGAGAGCAGTGCGCCTTCCGCCATGCCAGGCACGGCACTAGGCTCCTGAGAACTTGAATATGGGAGTCGCCAAAGATGAAGTCCACGTCGAAACCGATCGGTGCCGGAGCAGGTGGGGTAGGTGGGGCAGGGGCCGGCAGTGTGCAACAGGGGCCGCCGGTCCGGTCGGTGCTGGCCAGCCTTTCGCTGTCCATGCTGCTGTCCTCGCTGGGCACCAGCATCGCCAACGTGGGATTGCCCACCTTCGCGCAGGCGTTCAACGCGTCCTTCCAGCAGGTCCAGTGGATCGTCCTGGCCTATCTGCTGGCCATCACCGCCCTGACCGTCAGCGCCGGCCGGCTTGGCGATGTCCTGGGCCGCCGACGGCTGCTGCTGGCCGGCATCGTCCTGTTCACGCTGGCCTCGGTCCTTTGCGGCCTGGCTCCCAATCTCTGGCTGCTGATTGCCGCCCGGGCGGTGCAGGGCCTGGGCGCGGCCATCATGATGGCCCTCTCCATGGCGCTGGTCGCCGAGACGGTTCCGAAGGCGAGGACCGGTAGCGCGATGGGCCTGCTCGGAACGATGTCCGCTATGGGCACCACCCTCGGTCCAGCACTCGGCGGATATCTGATCGCCGGACCCGGCTGGCGGGCCATCTTCCTCATCAACCTGCCGCTGGGCGTCCTGACATTCCTTCTCGCGCATCGATACCTGCCCGTGCATCGCCAAGGGGCGCAGGCGGATCGGGCGCGCTTCGACCACCTGGGCACCTTGCTGCTCGCTCTGACGCTTGTGGCCTATGCACTCGCCATGACGCTGGGGCGCGCAAGCTTCGGTTCGCTCAACGGGGCTTTGCTGTCGGCCGCGGCCTTCGGCGTCGTGCTCTTCGCGAGGGCCCAGGCGGCAGCCGCATCGCCATTGATCCGATTGGAGCGGTTCCGCGATCCGGGCTTCAGCGCGAGCCTGGCCATGAATGCGCTCGTCTCGACGGTGATGATGGCGACGCTGGTGGTCGGGCCGTTCTATCTGTCTCGCGGGCTCGGGCTTGACGAAACCACGGTAGGGCTCGTGATGTCGGTGGGCCCATTCATCGCCATCCTGAGCGGTGTCCCGGCCGGCCGTGTCGTCGATCGCCTGGGCGCTGCCCCCATGGTCATCGCCGGACTCATCGCCATGGCGGCGGGCGCATTCGCCCTGTCCGTGCTTGCGGCGATGTTCGGTGTTGCGGGCTACGTTGCCGCCATCGCCGTCCTGACCCCTGGCTACCAGCTGTTCCAGGCCGCCAACAACACGGCCGTCATGGCCGATGTCGCTGCGGACCAGCGTGGCGTGATGTCGGGCATGCTCGGGCTGTCGCGCAACCTCGGGCTCGTCACCGGGGCATCCGTGATGGGGATGGTGTTCGCGTTCGCGTCAGGGACGGCCGACATCGCCGCGGCGCATCCCGGGGCCATTGCCCACGCGATGCGGATCACGTTCGCAGTCGCGGCAGTGCTGGTCGTGGCTGCGCTCGCGATTGCGATTGCGGCTGCGATTGCGGCTGCGGCCGCAAGCCGCGCTCCCGCGACCGGCGCGGCTACACCACGGCAGCGCTGAACGACTCCGGCAGCCGTGCAAGCAGATGGGACAGCCGTTGAAGACCGGCGTGCAGGCGTCCACGGTCCTTGATGCTGCCCAGGGAGATGCGGATGGCATTCACGGATTCGCTGCCGGTGGCGAATGCCTGCGCGGGCGTGACGGCGATGCCCTCGCTGTCGGCGGCACGTGCCAGCTGAGCGCTAGTCCAGTACCCCGGCAGCTCCAGCCATACATGCAGGCCGTCTCCGGCGCCGCTGTACCGCCCCGCCAGGATGTCCCTGGCCATCCGGTGGCGCAGGCGCGCCTCCTTGCGCACGCCGTCCATCAATTGCCCGGCCGAACCATCGAGGATCCACTGCGTGGCCAGCGCGGCCGTCACGGGGGTGGCCATCAGCGCAAAGGACCTGAGCGCCACCAGGAAGCGCTGGCGTTCATGCGGGTCGCGCATGAGCACGAAGGCCACGCGCAGGCCGGGCGTCAGGCATTTGGACAGGGTCGAGATGTAGTACACCTGCTGCGGGGCGAATGCGGCAATGGGCGGCGGCGGGGCGTCGGCCAGCAGCCAGTAGGGGTCGTCCTCGACGATGCGCACCTGGCAGCGCCTGGCCACGCTGGCCAGCTGCTTGCGCCGGCCTTCCGACATGGTGATGGCGGTCGGGTTCTGCAGTGTCGGATTGAGGTAGACCAGCGCCGGCCTGTGCTCGCGGCAGGCCTGCTCCAGCATCTCCGGCACCATCCCCTGCCTGTCCGCCTGCACCGCCAGGATGCGCCGGCCGAACTGGGCCGCTGCGGCACGCAGGCCGGGATAGCTGGCGGGCTCCGCCAGGATCACGTCGCCCGGCGCGGTCAGCGCAAGAATCAGGGCTGCGATCGCCGCCTGCGCCCCGGGGCAGACAACGATCTGCCTGTCATCCAGACTTCCAAACATCGGCTCCAGCCATTGGGCTGCGGCCTTGCGGTCGGAATCGCTGCCCCCGCCCAGGTGGTAGGTCATCAGCAGCTGGGCATCGGCCCTCATCAATACCTGCGACAAGCCCTGTTTGAGCATGTCGTCGAAGTCCACGCCCTCGGGCGGTGGCGGGGTGTTCATGCTCAGGTCGAGCACCGAGCTCCATTCGACCTTCGGCGCCGCGACATAGGTGCCTCGCGCGCCGCGTCCCTCCAGCAGGTGGCGCCGCCGGGCCTCGTCGTAGGCGCGGGTGATGGTCGTCAGGTCCACATCCAGCTGCGCTGCCAGCAGGCGCTGCGGAGGCAGGCGGTCACCCGGTTTCAGCGATCCGTCCGCCACCGCTGCCTGCAAGGCATCCGCAATCTGCAGAAAACGGGGGCCGCGCTGCACGGCCAGGCGCGGCAGCCAGCTTGGCAAAGAGTCATCTTGCATGGTTTTCAGCAGCGATGTTGGGGTCCATGTATGGAAATTGCTTTTGGGTAGTATGCGCCACAAGGTGTGGCAGCACCGTGCTTGCATGGCCGTTGCTGACGCTCTGCCTCTCATGTCCGGGAGGGGGGCTCCCCACCGTGGACAGTGCCAAGTCATTGGCTGGAAGTTCTCAAAATGATCGATTGGATCCCCGTAGTCTTCGTCACGTTCAAGGCGCTCGTGTTCGGCACGGCCATGTTCTTCGCCATCAAGTGGCATTACGACCAAGGCAAGAAGAAGGGGGCGGACAGGCGCGAGCTGCTCATTGCGGGCGGCAAGATCGCTGCCGTCTTCACGCTGCTGCTGCTGTGCGTGCTGGCCTTCACCTTCGGCCTTGCCAGGATGCTCGGCATGGATCTGAGCCTTCCCTGAGGGCAGGCACTGGCGGGCCTCAGTGCACGGGCCGGTTCAGCCGCCTGCTCGCCCTGGATATCGCGTAGTTCACAAGGCAGTAGAGCACCGCCACCACCAGGTACACGGGCACCAGCGCGTGGTAGTTGGCAATGAGCACCTTGGCGTTCTGCATGAGCTCGCCGTAGGTGACGATGTAGCCGAAGGTGGTGTCCTTGACCACGATGACCAGTTGCGCGACCAGCGCCGGCACGATGAAGCGCACCGCCTGGGGAGACGACGAGCCGGGAAGACCTGTACCTCGGTCAGTCCCAGGCTTCGCGCGGCATCGGTCTGGCCGCGTGGCACGGCAAGCACGCCCGCGCGGTAGACCTCGGCCACCACGGCGGCGGTGCTCAGGCCTATGGGCAGGGTCAGCATCCAGTAGGTGCTCAGCTTGATGCCGGCGGCGGGCAGCACCAGAAAGCACACATAGATCAGCAGCAGCGTGGGCGTGCCGCGCAGGAATTCAATGACGGCGACGCTGGGCCAGCGCACGATGCGGGGCCGCGCCAGGCGCCCCGCCAGCAGCACCAGCCCCAGGGCCAGCGCAATCACGGCGGCCATGGCCGACGATGCCAGCGTGCCGAGCAGGCCCTTGGCCAGAAAGGCCCAGGTGGTGGGCCAGGCGAAGAATTCCCAGAACCGGGCCTCGAGCTGGCCTGCCGAATGAAAGCGCAGCGCGATGCCCGCGGCCAGCGCCAGCAGCAGGGCCGCCGCGATCAGGCTGGCCACCTGCGTGACCCGCCGGGCCTGCGGGCTGGGTGCGCCAAACAGAATGTCTTCCAGAGAACGGCTCATCGCAGTATCCGCAGCTTCTTTTCCAGGATGGCGCCCGCCCAGGCGATCAGCAATCCGGTGGCCACGTACATCGCTGCGGCCACGGCGAAGGCGGCCATGCCGGCAGCGGAGTCGTTGGCGATCTTGGACACGAGCGAGGTGAGTTCCCGGCCCGCCAGCGGCACCTGGGATGCCAGCGAGGTGGACAGCATCAGCGCAATGAGCAGCGACGTCATCGGCTGCACCACCGAGCGCAGCGCCTGCGGCAGCACCACGGCCGAGATGATCTGCATGGGCCGCATGCCCAGGCTGAGCGCGGCCTCGATCTGGCTGCCGGCAATGGTGTTGATGCCCGCGCGCAGATAGTCCGCCGTGAACGCGGAGCAGACCAGCGCCAGGGCCAGGACCACGCTGGGCTCATAGTCGATCACGACGTTGAGATCGGGCAGCGCGAACACGATGAAGATCAGCAGCGCCACGCTGGGGATGTTGCGGAAGATCTCGACGTAGCCCGTCAGCACGAAGCGCAGCGGCGGCAGCGGAAGCAACCGGAGCACCGTGACGACCACGCCCAGCAGGAAGCCGGGCAGGAACGAGAACGCGGTGAGCTTCCAGGTCAGCAAGAGGGCCTGCCAGAAGGCAGGCCCGTGGTCGGCGAGGAGCCGGGAGACGTCACCCATCGCTCAGGGCAGGGCGGGCGGCGTGGGAACGGCCGTGCTGCCGGTGCGCTGGCCGATGGAGATGGTCCACAGCTTGGCCCAGGTGCCGTCGGCTTCGATTTTCTTCAGGAAGGCGTTGATGAAGGCCACGCCGTCCGAGCCCTTGGGCAGGCCGATGCCATAGGAATCCTGCGTGCCGAAGGGCGCGCCCGCCAGCCGCGCGTCGCCGGTGCCCAGGCTCAGGGTGTTGAGCAGCAGGGTGTAGTCGGTCACATAGGCGTCCACGCGGCCCTGGCGCAGGGAGTCCAGCGCTTCCTGGTGCGTCTGGAACTCCTGCACGACCGCCTTGGGCGCGTGCTGCGCCAGGATGGCAGGCCCCGTGGAGCCGGCCTGCGTGGCGACCTTCTTGCCGCCCAGATCGCTGTACGACTGCACGGTCTTGTTGCTTGCCTTGACCAGCACCCCGGCCTGCGAGGTGTAGTAGGGGCCGGCAAACGAGATCTTCTCGGCACGGGCAGGGGTGATGGAGTAGGTGGCAATCACCATGTCCGCCTGGTTGTTGATCAGCACCTGCTCGCGCGTGGACGAGGTGACCTGCGCGAACTGGTACTTGGACGCATCGCCCAGGATGTAGCGCGTGAGCAGCTGGGCCAGGCCTGCGTCGAAGCCGCGGATCTTGCCGTCCTTCTCGTTGAGCAGGGAAAACAGATTGGAGGTCTGGGTGCTGCCCAGGCGCAGCGTGCCGGCCTGCTTGATCTTGCTGGCCCAGGTGCTCGATGCGATGGTCGCGGCGTCGGCGACGGGGCCTTGCGCAATCAGGGCGTCGAACGCCGCTGTGTTCAGGGGCGCGCCCTGCGCAAAGAGCGAACCGCTGCCCACGATCGCCAGTGCCACCACGGTGGATTTCAGAATGGATTGGATCGGCATGGGGTCTTCCTGCTGGGTCTGTGATGTAAATCTGGGGATGGCTGCCAGGGGCAAGGGCCGATTATGGCGACTCGCGGCCCTTGCCGCCGCACAAGGGCTCAGGCCCCGGCCACGCGCTGCCCTGGCGCAATGGTGGGGGGCGCGGCGTTGAGCGTCTCGATCGCAAAGCCGGCAGCGGCCTTGTACCGGGCCATGAAGCCCTCGCGCTCCTCGCGTGGCAGCACCTCGTCGATGTCGTCGAAGACGCCGCCGCAGCGCTCGTCCACCAGCCCCAGCAGGCCGAAGGGGCCGGCCCCCCGGTTGCGCAGCACCAGCGCCGAGAGGTCCTTGCACAGCTTGTCGTCATAGGCGCGCAGCGCCTGCGGGCCCACGCCGTGGGCAAGGAACTGTGCACCCAGCACGCGCGCGTCCACGATGGCCTGGCTGGCGCCGTTGGAGCCCACCGGGTACATCACATGCGCCGCATCGCCCAGCAAGGCCACGCGGCCGTCCACCCAGGTGGGCACGGGGTCGCGGTCGATCATGGGGTACTCGAAGACATCCGTGGCGCCGCGCAGCATGGCCGGCACGTCCAGCCAGCCGTAGTCCCAGCCGTCGAAGTGGTGGATGAATTCCTCCAGCGCCACGCGCCGGTTCCAGTCGCCCTGCCGCCAGCCGCCCTGGTTGTCCACCGTGATCTCGGCGATCCAGTTGATGGTGGCCAGGCCCGTGACGGGGTCCGGCGGCGTGATGGGGTACAGCACCACGCGATGGCGCAGCGAGCCCACGCCCACGAAGGATGCGCCGGTGCGCACCGGCACCCCGGGCGTGGTGCCGCGCCACATGATGGCGCCGCCCCACTGTATGGGCGGCTGCGTGGGGTGCATCTGCGCGCGCACGGCCGAGTGCAGGCCATCGGCCGCCACCAGCAGCGAGCCCTGCACCTCCAGCCGCTGGCCATCGCGGGTGTCGATGAGGGCGGTCACGCCCTCGGCATCCTGCCGGTAGCCCACCACGCGCCGGCCCAGCTGCACGGCGTCGTCGCCCAGGCGCTGCCTGACGGCGTTGAACAGCATCATCTGCAGCTGCCCCCGGTGCACCGCGTACTGCGGCCAGCGGTAGCCGGCCTGCAGCCCGCGCGGCTCGGCATACACCTCGTTGCCGTTGCGGCCCACCAGCGCCCATTCCCGCGCCTGCAGGCCGATGGTGTCCAGCACATCGTTGCCGAAACCCAGGTCATGCAGTTCCCGCACGGCGTTCGGCTGCAGGTTGATGCCCACGCCCAGCGGCTGCAGCTGCGCCACCGACTCGAATACGATGCAGGGCACGCCGATCTGGTGCAGCGTGAGGGCAGTGGCCATGCCACCGATGCCGCCGCCGGCAATGAGCACGGGGCGGGATGGATTGTGGTGTGAAGCAGCAGCAGACATGCCGGGATTGTCCATGCAATGGCTGCGGGCGGATGTCCCATCTGCGGCGCGTGCATGGCGCAAACAATGTATGATGACCATCATGCGAAACACAAATTCCAGCGCCCGGGCTTCCGCCAAGGAGGCCACGCATGAGCGCATCGTCTCCGTGGCGGCGCGTGCCATCCGCCGCAGCGGCTATGGCGGCACCGGGGTGGCGGACATCATGAAGGAGGCGGGCCTGACGCATGGCGCCTTCTACGCCCATTTCGCCTCGCGCGATGCCATGCTGGCCGAAGCGGCGGGCAAGGCCTGCGCGGAGTCCTGCGCCGCCGTCGCCGACGTGGTGGCCAAGGCGCCGCCCGGCATGGCACTGCATGCCATGCTGGCCGCCTATCTTTCCAAGGAACATGTCCAGCGCGCCGAGGTGGGCTGCCCCCTGGCGGCCCTGGGTTCCGAGACCTCGCGCCAGGCGCCGGAGGTGCGCCGCGTGGCCACGGGCCACATCAAGGAAATGGTCGATCTCATCGCCCGCCAATCACCGGACTGGGGACTGCCCGGTGCCCACGAGCGCGCGCTGGTCACCTTGTCCACCATGGTCGGCAGCCTGCTGCTGGCACGGGCGGTGGACGATCCGGCCCTGTCCGACAGCCTGCGCGAGGCAGCACTCAAGCACCTGGCGCCGGCCAACCAGTGATGGCGCATGCCCAGTGCCTGTGCCAGGATTTTTTTTGCCGTTACATATGATGATCATCATATAAAGGAAGACCATGAAGGCATTTGTTCTGGAAAGCTATGGAGCGAACCGCGCCTTGCAGCTGGCAGAGGTGCCCGAGCCGCAGCTGCGTGACGACGAAGTCCTGGTCCAGGTCCATGCCGCAGGCGTGAACCAGCTGGACTCCAAGATCAGGGACGGGCAATTCAAGCTCATCCTGCCCTATCGCCTGCCCCTGATCCTGGGCCACGACGTGGCCGGCGTGGTGGTCAAGGCCGGCCCGCGCGTGCGGCAGTTCAAGCCCGGCGACGAGGTCTATGCACGCACGGACGATTTCCGGATCGGCACGTTCGCGGAGTTCGTGCCGGTCAGGGAATCATCGCTGGCGCCCAAGCCCAAGGGGCTCACGATGGAAGAGGCCGCCTCCATTCCCCTGGTGGGCCTGACGGCCTGGCAGGTCCTGGTCGAGACAGCCCGGCTGGCCAGGGGGCAGAAGGTCTTCATCCAGGCCGGCTCCGGCGGCGTGGGCACGTTCGCCATCCAGCTGGCCCGGCACCTGGGCGCCACTGTGGCCACCACGACGAGCGCGGCCAACTTCGATCTGGTCAGGGGCCTGGGCGCGGATGTCGTCATCGACTACCGCACGCAGGACTTCGAGGACGTCCTGCACGACTACGACGTGGTGCTCAACAGCCAGGACGGCAAGGCGCTTGGCAAATCCCTGCGCGTGCTCAAGGGCGGCGCCAAACTGGTCTCCATCTCCGGCCCGCCCGATCCCGCATTTGGCAGGGCAATCGCGGCGCCCGCATTCGTGCGCCTGGTGATGCGGCTGCTCAGCTCCGGCATCAGGCGCCGGGCGCGAAGCCGTGGCATCGACTACTCCTTTGTCTTCATGAAGGCCGACGGTGGCCAGCTGCGCGAGATCACCCGCCTCATCGAGGCGGGCGCCATCCGCCCGGTCGTGGACAAGGTCTTCGCATTCGAGTCCACCAACGAGGCCCTTGCCTATGCCGAAGCCGGCCACGCAAAGGGCAAGGTCGTCATCAAGATCCGTTGAATCTGTTTCCCCCCACCCCTGGAGTGCTCCATGAAAATTGAAAACGCTGTTGTTCTCGTCACCGGTGCCAATCGCGGCATCGGCCTGGCCTTCGCACGCGAGCTGCTTGCCCGTGGCGCCCGCAAGGTCTACGCCGGCGCGCGCGACCCCGCCACCGTCACCCAGCCCGGCGTGCATGCCCTGCAGCTGGACGTGAACCGCCCGCAGGACGTGGCCGCCGCCGCAGCGCAGGCGTCGGACGTCACGCTGGTGATCAACAACGCCGGCATCGCGCAGCCCGGCGGCTTTCTGGCGCCCGACAGCGAAGAGGTCGCCAGGCGCATCTTCGAGACCAACTTCTTCGCCGTGCTGCGCATGAGCCAGGCCTTTGCGCCGGTTCTCAAGGCCAACGGCGGCGGGGCCTTGCTCAATGTGCTGTCGGTGGCCTCCTGGGTCAATGGCGGCGAACTGGCCGCCTACTCGGCCAGCAAGTCGGCCGCCTGGTCGCTCACCAACGCCCTGCGCAGCGAGCTTGCAGGGCAGAAGACACAGGTGCTGGGCCTGCACATGGCCTATGTCGATACCGACCTCACGCGCGGGCTTGACGCACCGAAGTCCAGCCCCGAGGACATCGTCAGCCGCGCGCTGGACGGACTGGAGGCCGGGCTCGATGAAGTGCTGGCCGACGAGCTCACCCAGCAGGTCAAGCGCGGCATGACGGCGGCCCGGCCAAGCTATCTGCCGCAGGGCGCCTGAGCCTGGATGAGCGTCGCAGCCCGTGGCCGGACCATCAACACAGGCCGGGCCATGAAGTGCGCGCCATGGCAGATCCGCAGCCCATGGTCTGGGCCTCGGTGCCGGCGTAGTCGGCCAGCGTGTCGGCGCTGTCGCGGATGCTTTGCAGGGCGCGGGCCACCACGTCCAGGTGGCGATGGCCCTTGGGGGGCTCCAGCCATGCCAGGGCCAACTGGGCGATGGCGGAGATTTCTGCACAGCCTTGCTGCACGAGATGGTCCACCTGGGTGAGGGCGTTGGACAGCTGCCGGGTGCTGTGGCTGTCCGTGGTGGGGAGGGCTGGGCGGGGTTCATGCCATGTCCCTCCGCAGTTGGCCGGGCACAAAGGCCTGGCATGAGGGAGGGGCTGCGCCAAAAGACGGCGCGCAGGCGAGAGAAACGGCGTTCATTGTTCCGTGCTCCATTGCGGATCGAATCCACAGGCCATCGCATCTGCGTTGACTGATGGATTCGGTGTACCAAGCCTCGCTTTCGGAGAGGCTGTGCCGCTATACGACGGATGTTTTGAAGCATCAGCCCCGGGACAGGGGGCCGGGGCGGATGATAGCGCGGGAGGGGAGGGGAACGCCCCTTTTTTTGGGGGGTGAGGCTTGCGAAACGTCCAGTCAAGCGCGGCACGAACGCACAGTCAAGCCGCCAGGGCTGCGCGCCCGCAAGATGGCCGGCAGTGCGCATCCACCCGTGCCACACGCTTGCATCAACATGGCTTTCAGCGCTTGATACATAAGCGCTGAAAGCATTTTTCATGGCTGATCGCGGCTGGGTGGAACACCGCTCCACCCACCCACCCCATCGCCATGAAAACCCTTGCCCTTCGAATTGCCATGCTGCTGCTGACGGTGGCGGCTTCAGTGTCTGCTGGTGCAGTCACGGTATTCGACAACCTGGCAGCCGCCAATGACCCGTGGCTCATCCAGCACAACTCCAGCTACCACACCAAACTGTGGGTGGCCAACCGCATCCCGATTGGCAGCCAGTCGCTGCGCATCACGCAGGTGAAGATGAATCTCACCCAGATCGACCAGTTCGAGCTGCAAGTGTGCGCAACCGACGCCAGCGCCGCCACGCCGTTCGTGGACATGACGGCCTGTGCCCCCTTCACCGCCGATGCGGCCACGCCGGGCTTGCGCGTGTTCACGGGCGACCGCATCGTGGCGGCGGGCGACTTTGCCTGGGTGGTGGTGCGCAGCATCGGCCAGACCATGATCCGCCGCCAGATCACCACGGCCACCAACGACGGGCTGACCTGGTATTCAGGCGCGAGCCACAAGCCGGCCTGGGTGGCCGAGCCGCAGACCTCCATCGGCATGACGGTCGAGGCCGGCTCCGTGCAGCTCGATGGCGTGTGCGGCAGTGCCAGCAGCACCACGCCTCGCCGTTATCCGCCAGACGCCTTGCTGTGCAGCGTGGGCACGACCAGCGGCGTGATGGGTGAAACCTACTCCTTCTCCTGGGTGTGCCAGAGCAGCTACGGCGGCAACCCTTCGCCGCAATGCTCCGTGCCTCGCGCCTACCTCGTTACCTCCCAGGCCACGGGCGGCGGCAGCATCGAGGCGGGGCGCGATGTAGCGGCGGGGGAGCAGGCCAGCTTCACGCTCACCACGCCACCGGGCTATACGGTGCAGGTCAGCGGCTGCGGCGGATCGCTTGCGGGCAAAACCTACACCACTGCGACCATTACCGGCAATTGCACCATCAGCGCCACCTTCGCCCCGCCGCCCACCAATGGCGCGTGTGGCAGCGCTGCGCCTTCGCTCACCTTGCCAACCCTCTTGTGCAGCGCCGGTTCGGCCACCAACCAGTCTGCCGCGTCCGATGCCTTCCGCTGGAATTGCGCGGGCATCAGCGGCGGCACCACGGCCGCTTGCCTGGCACCGCGCCAGTACATGGTGACAGTCAACACGGATGCGGGCATTGCCAGCGCACAGTGCACCCCGAACCCCGTGACCCATGGCTCCAGCGCCAGCTGCACGGCCACGGTGCACGACCCTGTCGCCCGCCCCTTCAGCGGCTGGGGCGGCGCCTGCAGCGGCACGGGGGCTTGCCAGCCCGTGGTGCTCGGGGCTACCACCGTCTCTGCCAACACGACGCTCATCACCTACGCCATCACTACCACTGCCACCACGGGCGGGAGCATGTCTTGCACGCCCAATCCCGTGCCCCACGGCCAGGCCGCTGGCTGCACTGCCACGCCGCAAACGGGCTTTCAGTTCACCGGCTGGACGGGCGATTGCGCGGGCACGGGTGCATGCCAGTTCACCAACGTGACCAGCGCGCACAGCGTGGGAGCCACCTTCGCGCCGATTACCTACGCCATCGCCACCCCTGCCGTCACCGGCGGCAGCGTGAACTGCACGGCCAACCCCGTGTCCCATGGGCAAGACACCATCTGCGTCGCCTCGCCCGCGATGGGCTACCACTTCACCCATTGGTCGGGCGATTGCGCGGGCACTGCCAGCGCGTGCATTCTCTACAACGTGACCAGCCCGCGCAGCGTGGGTGCCACATTTGTACTCAACACCTATTCCATCGGCATCGTCCCCGCCCCGGCCAACGGCACAGTCACCTGTACGCCCAACCCCGTCACCCACGGCCAGGATGCAAGCTGCACCGCCACGCCCGATGCGGGCTACCACTTCACCAGTTGGTCGGGCGATTGCACGGGCACGGGTGCATGCCAGTTCACCAGCGTGACCGCGTCGCGCACCGTCTCGGCCACCTTCACGCCCAACACCCACTCCATCGCCACCCCCGCCGCCGTCAACGGCACGGTCACCTGCACGCCCAACCCCGTCACCCACGGCCAGGACGCAAGCTGCACCGCCACGCCCAATGCGGGCTATCACTTCACCAGTTGGTCAGGCGATTGCACGGGCACGGGGGCATGCCAGTTCACCAACGTGACCAGCCCGCGCAGCGTGGGTGCCACTTTCGCGCTGAACACCTACCCCATCAGCATCGCCCCCGCCACCACCAACGGCACGGTCACCTGCACGCCCAACCCCGTGACCCACGGCCAGGACGCAAGCTGCACCGCCATGCCCGATGCGGGCTATCACTTCACCAGTTGGTCGGGCGATTGCGAGGGCACGGGCACCTGCCAGCTCACCAACGTGACCAGCCCGCGCAGCGTGAGTGCCACATTTGTGCTCAACACCTATTCCATCGGCATCGTCCCCGCCCCGGCCAACGGCACGGTCACCTGCACGCCCAACCCCGTCACCCACGGCCAGGGCGCAAGCTGCACCGCCACGCCTGATGTGGGTTACCACTTCACCAGTTGGTCGGGCGATTGCGCAGGGGCGGGGGCATGCCAGCTCACCAACGTGACCAGCCCGCGCAGCGTGAGTGCCACCTTCGCGCTGAACACATACCCCATCAGCATCACCCCCGCGACCACCAACGGCACAGTCACCTGCGCGCCCAACCCCGTCACCCACGGCCAGGACGCAAGCTGCACCGCCACGCCTGGTACGGGCTATCACTTCACCAGTTGGTCGGGCGATTGCGCGGGCACGGGAGCATGCCAGCTCACCAACGTGACCAGTCCGCGCAGCGTTTCGGCCACGTTCACCCACGACCCGGTCGATGCCACCTGCGGCTCAGCGGCCAACGGCGCTGTGGCCTTCAAGCCCAGCGCGAATCTGTGCGCCACGGGTACGCCAGGGACCGTGCTATCCGCCGGCGGCCAACACAAATGGCAGTGCAGCGGTGAATATGGCGGCGCAGCGCAGCAGTGCAGCGCACCGTGGCAGGGTGCGGGCGGCAACGGCAATCTGGGGGCGGTGGAGGTGGATGGAGCGAACGGCTGGGAGATCAGCAGCGCCGCCTTTGCCTCCACCTTGCCCGCGCCCTTGCCGTCCCATGTGCGTGCGGTGCACGCGCCGCTGGGCCTGGTGCTGGGGCGTGTCGCTGGCAATGCAGATGCACAGGTGACCGTGCACTTCACCACACCAGTGCCGCAGGGGGCCGTTTATTACAAATACGGCCCCAGCCCCGACGGGCTGGGCTGCACCGGCGCTGCCTGCGCGCAGCCGCACTGGTATGCGCTGCCCGGCGCGCAGTTTGCGCCCGACGGCCTGAGCGTGACCTTCACCCTGGCCGATGGCGGCGTGGGTGACAGCGATTCCGTGCCCAACCAGATCACCGACCCCGGCCTGCCCGTGCTGCTGGCCCCGCAGGCCATACCCGCGCTCGGCCCCTGGGCGCTGGCACTGCTTTCGCTGCTGGCAGCGGGTCTGGTGGCGGTGCGTTGCCGAGCGTCGAGCAGTGGTTGCGCACCGCCGATCAGAAAGTGAAGCCTTGGCTTGCAGCGGCAGCAACCCCGCACTGTGGACTGCTGCCCCTTGGTTGACGCTCAGATAGACGGTCGGCAACCACCGTTTTGGTAGGCTTTGAATTTGATGGATAGACAACCAGAGACAGGCATGAATTTGAAATTTAAGCGGCTCACTGAAGTTGATCCGGCTCACATTGTTTCGCTGAACAACAATCCAGATG
>JANDJZ010001292.1:0-10606 GCA_027943245.1 Acanthamoeba sp. SK_2022b | reverse complement strand
GGGAGAAGGTGGACCGCCAGGCATGATGCACAAGGGGTCGGTCATCGCGTGACCGACCCCTCTGTTCGTTTTAGGCAAACCTAGGCCGCGTGCAGTTCCTGTTTCACGCGTTCGGCCAGGGTCTTGATGTCCAGAGGCTTGGGCAGGAAGGAGACGCCGACCTCGTCCTGCAGCAGGTCGGAGAAGTCGCTTTCGGCATAGCCCGAGATGAACATCACCGGCGCGTCGCCCAGGTACTGGCGCGCCTTTTTCAGCAGGGACGGGCCGTCCAGGCCGGGCATGATGACGTCGGAGATCATCATGTCGATCTGACCCGCGTGCTCCTCGGCCAGGATCAGGGCCTCTTCGCCGTCGCAGGCCTCGATCACCTCATAGCCGCGCTGGCGCAGCAGGCGGGCGGCTATGCCGCGCACGGCGTCCTCGTCCTCCACGAACAGGATGCGGCCCGCGCCTGACAGGTCGCGCGGCGCCTTGACCTTGACCTCGACCGGCTGGACCTCGGCCAGTTCCGCCTCGCCGGCCGCGGGCAGGAAGATGCGGAAGGCGGCGCCTTTACCTTCGATATTGCTGACGGTGATATGGCCGCCCGCCTGCTGGGCGATGCCATAGACGGTGGCCAGACCCATGCCCGTGCCCTCATTCACCGCCTTGGTGGTGAAGAAGGGTTCGAAGATCTTGTCCACCAGTTCGGGCGGCACGCCGGGCCCGCTGTCGGACACCTCGATCAGGGCCACTTCGTCGGTCGTGGCGCCCGCCCAGCCCAGGCTGCGCGCCTCCGCGCCGGTCAGGCGGCGCGTGGTGATGGTGACGACCGCGTCGCCGGGTTCGACCACGCCGCGCATGGCGTCACGGGCGTTGACGGCCAGGTTCATGACGGCGGTCTCAAGCTGGGACTTGTCGGCCAGGACCACCGGCAGGTCGCGGCCGTAGTCCGTCTCAAGCCGCACGTCCTCGCGCAGCAGCCGGCGCAGCAGGATGGAGAATTCCCCGACCAGTTCGCCCAGGTCCAGACGCTCGCGCCGCACAGTAGACTTGCGCGAGAAGGCCAGAAGCTTGCGCACCAGATCAGCGGCGCGAATGGCGGTCTGACGGATTTTCTGTTCAGCCCCTCGTAGGAGGGATCGCCGACGGGGTGGCGCTCCAGCAGGCCCGACAGCTGAAGCTGGATCGCCGTCAGCAAGTTGTTGAAGTCGTGGGCCACGCCCCCGGCCAGCTGGCCCACGGCCTGCATCTTCTGGGCCTGCGACAGCTGCAGCTCCATCGACTTCTGCGCCGAGACGTCGAACAGCCAGATGCGGCGCTTGTCGCCTTCTGGCGCCACGTACAGATGCAGCATCTTGTCGGGAAAGGCGCGGGCGACCAGTTCAATGGGGCCCGACGCGCCCGAGGCCAGGCGCGCACGCGCCTCGGTCACCCCTGCCAGCTCAAACAGATGGCCGAAGGCGGCGTCGCCGGCCGCCGCTGGACCGGTTAGCACCTCCAGGGCCGCATTGGCTTCTTCCGCTCGCCCGGCGAACAGGTCGTCGCCGCCGATCACTGCTGATCCGAACGGAGCGCCCGCCGCCATGGCGCGCCCCTCGCCGGATACGGAGGCCAGGGTCTGTGCGGACGAGACCGCGATGGGCAGCACGGTTTCGGGCGCCGCGCGCATCAGATAACGCCCCTGTCCCGCCTGGCCGATCACCACCTCGATCTCGCGCTCGCCGATCTGAACGATGGCGTGGCCCGGCTGGCCCTGACGCGCCTGGGCGAAGGCCATGTAGAGGGCCTGGGCCGACTTGCCGCGCGGCAGGGCCGTGGTCGTGCCGTTGGCCTCGGCCCAGGCGCCGTTGAAGGCCAGGACCTGGCCGGAATCCCAGACCAGGGCCGCAGGCTCGGCCATGGCGTCCAGCATGTCGATGACGGCGTCGGTCGATCCCTGGGGCGTCTCGGCACGGCGGAAGGCGAACAGGCCGATCAGGGCGATCAGGCCCACGGTCAGGATCAGGATCAGCCCCGGCGCCGAAGTCGGGTTCGTGCGAAACGCCGGATAGGCCAAGGCGCCCACCGCCACGACGAACCCAAGGGCCATCACGATCAGCATCGGATCGAACGGAAGGCGACGGGTGGACGTCATGCGGCCTCGCGAATCAGTGGACTGATCATACGCTGAAATCCTGACGCCTTCTTACCGGCGTGGACGGGACTGGAAGACGAAGCCGATGATCTTGGCGGCGGCGTCGAAATGCTCGCGCGGAATGACCTCGTCGACCTCGACCGTAGCGTAGAGGGCGCGGGCCAGGGGCACGTTTTCAACGATAGGCACGCCGTGTTCGGCCGCCACCTCACGGATGCGCAGCGCCAGGGCGTCGACGCCCTTGGCCACGCAGATGGGCGCGCCGTCGCCCTGATCCGGCTCATAGCGCAGGGCCACCGAATAGTGGGTCGGGTTGGTCACGATCACCGTGGCCTTGGGCACATTGGCCATCATCCGCTGGCGGCTGCGCTGCATGCGGATCTGCTTCAGCTTGGCCTTGACGTGGGGGTCGCCCTCGGACTGTTTGTAGTCCTCTTTCAGCTCTTCCTTGGTCATCCGCATCCGCTTGGCGAAGCGAAGCTTCTGCCACAGAAAGTCCGCGCCCGCCGTCACGGCCAGCAGCACCAGGGCCGCGAAGAACAGCTTCATGGCCATGTCCCGCGCCAGCGGCAGCAGGTCCATGGGGCTCATGCCCACCATGTTCTCGAACTCGCGCACATGGGGCTTCAGCGCGAACCAGCAGACCGCGCAGACCGCCGTCAGCTTGAGGAAGGTCTTGACGAACTGCATCAAACCGTCGGGCCCGTAGATGCGCTTGAACCCGCTCAACGGACTGACCGACGACCATTTGGGCTTCAACTTCTCGGCCGTGAAGATCAGGCCCGACTGGGCGACATTGCCGCCGACGCCGCCGATGATGGTGGCCAGCATGATCGCGCCCAGAAACGGCCCCATGGCCCACAGCGCCTTGGCCAGTATCTGCGTGCCTGCGCCTGAGTTCAGCACGCCCAGCATCTGATGCGGCGAGGCGATGAAGGGAACCAGCTGTTCGGCGATGGACGAGGCGAACCAGCCGCCCGCACCCATGATGACGGCGGCGGCGCCCGCCAGGGACATCACCTGGGCGACATCCGGCGACTTGGCCGAATCGCCCTTCTTGCGGGCGTCCGCAAGTTTTCGCGGGGTGGCCTCTTCGGTTTTCGACTCGGGATCGGCGCCTTCAGCCACCCACGCCTCCCGAGACGAAGACGTCCGCCAGGCGGCGGTAACGGTCGATGAAGACGGTCCCCAGCGCACCCAGGCTGAGCGCGAAGATCGACAGGCCCAGGAGCACGCTCAAAGGCGCGGCGGCGAAATAGACCTGGAACGACGGCATGACCCGCGCGATCAGGCCTGACGCCAGATTGAAGATCAGGGCGAACACTAGCACCGGCGCCGCCAGTTGCACCCCCAGCAGGAAGCTGTCGCCCAGGGTGCGAACGGCCATGGTGGTGAAGTCGCTCATCACCAGGGGCTGGGCTGGGGCGATCAATCGATAGGAGCCCACCATGCCCGCGATGAACAGGTGATGGGTGTTGGTGGCGAACAGAAGCGTCACCCCCAGCAGGGTCAGGAAGGCGGCCAGAGTCGTGCCCGGCTGGGCCTGCATCGGGTTGGCGGTCTGGGAGAAGCTGAGCGTCGTCTGCAGCGAGATGATCTCGCCCGCCGTGGTCAGGGCCGACATGAACATGCGCAGCAGCAGGCCGATCATCAGGCCCACGACCACCTCGTGAATGATCCATCCCGCCATGCCGCCCACGGTTTCGGGCAGGCCCGGCAGGGTGGCGCGCACCACCGGCCATAGCGCCAGTGAAATGACCAGGGCCAGGGACAGGCGCACACGAGGCGGCACATAGGCCTCGCCGAATCCGGGGAGCAGCATCAGGATCGCGCCGATGCGGGCGAAGATCAGCCCCCCCGCCCAAACCTGATCGGCGGTGGCGTAAGCCTCCACTACATGCCCGCGATGCGCGCGGCGATCTGGCGCATGAAGCCGCCCAGCAGCGCGCCCATCAAGGGCAGGAACAGCAGAAGGGACACGAAGATGGCGATGATCTTGGGCGCATAGATCAGGGTCTGCTCCTGAATCTGGGTCAGGGCCTGAAACAGGCCGATCACCACGCCGACCACTAGACCGACCAGCAGGACAGGCAGGCACAGCTGGATCGTCAGCCAGATGGCGTCGCGGCCAACATCCAGAACTTCGGCGCCGTTCATCGGCCTGCGCTCCCGCAAATCACTGGGCAGAAAATGCCGGGAGGATGGTTAACGGAGCGCTAACCGTTTCGCTTGGTTTTGACGCTTCAATGGAATTTCAGGCCCCAATGACCTCGCCGTCCTCCTTGGCGAAGCGGGCCAGGGGCTCGGACAGCAGGTCAAGCACGAGCTCTGACGGGCGGCACAGCCGCACGCCTTTGTCCGAGACGACGATGGGGCGGTTCACGATCACCGGTGGGCGATCATGGCGGCGATGATCGTCGGATCGTCCGCCTCATCAAACAGGCCCAGCGCGCGGGCGGGCGTGCCTTTGTCGCGGATCAGGCTGCGGATCGGCGCACCCATCTGCGCCGCCAGACTGCAGCCGTTCAGCCGACCAGCCCGCCTGAAGATAGTCGACGACCACCGGCCTCGCCCGACGCCCGATCATGGCCAGGGTGTTGCGCGACGTGCCGCAGGCGGGTTGTGATAGAGGGTGATGGTCATGACGTAGCGCACGCCGCCCGGTTCACGACCTCGCTCAGAGGCGCACAGACCGCAGGCGATCCCTGACAGCAGTCTTCCATCAGATAGGCCAGCAGGGCGCCCATCCGGCCATAGTCGGCGGCGTAGATGATGGACCGGCCGTCCCGCACGGCGGTCGTCAGCCCCGCACGCGTCAGGATGTTCAGATTGTTCGAAAGGGTGCTGGCAGCCATGCCGACCGCCTCGCCCAGCCTGCCTGCCGCCAGACCTTGCGGCCCCGCGCGGACCAGGGCGCGAAAGATGTTCAGGCGCCCGTCGTGCGCCAGGGCGCCGAGGGCCTCTATGGCTGACTTCATTTCCATACTTCACAAATAATCAAAATATTGGCAAAGGGGAAGCCATGATCGATCTACCCGCACTCGACGCCGCCTTCGCCGACCGACTCGAAATAGAGCGTCTGCGACCGACAGACCTGGCCCACCCGCCGCGCTTCCTGCTGCTGTACGGCTCACTGCGCGGACGTTCGTTCAGCCGCCTGATGATCGAGGAGGCGGATCGGCTGTTGCGCAACTTCGGCGCCGAGACCCGCATCTTCGATCCCCACGGCCTGCCCCAGCCGGACAGCGTCGACCCGTCGCATCCGAAAGTTCAGGAACTACGTGCGGCCTCCTTGTGGTCCGAGGGCCAGGTCTGGTGCAGCCCCGAACGCCACGGCGCCATGACCAGCATCTTCAAATCCCAGATCGACTGGCTGCCGCTGGAAAGCGCAGGCGTCCGGCCGACGCAGGGCCGGACCCTGGCGGTGATGCAGGTCAACGCAGGCTCTCAGTCGTTCAACACCGTCAATCAGTTGCGGGTTTTGGGCCGCTGGATGCGGATGATCACGATTCCGAACCAGTCCTCGGTCGCCAAGGCCTTCAATGAGTTCGACGAGGACGGCCGCATGAAACCCTCGCCCTATTACGACCGCTTGGTGGACGTGATGGAGGAGCTGTACAAATTCACCCTGCTGACACGCGGGCGGGCCGACTATCTGGTGGACCGCTACAGCGAGCGAAAAGAGATGGGCCGGTCGCCTGCCGCCGACAGCTTGGCCGACGCCGCGCCGGCGGCCTCATCCTGAAACTGCCTGCTCCCCGCCGGAAAGCGCAGACGAAGCCCTCCCATTCCCTGACCAGCCTCGCTATGTAGGCCGCCATGACCGATACGCCCTCCAAGCCCTCCGTCTCGCAGGCTGAAGCCGAAGCCGCCGTCCGCACCCTGATCCAGTGGGCCGGCGACAATCCCGACCGCGAGGGCCTGCTGGAAACGCCGTCGCGGGTGGCCAAGAGCTATCGCGAGCTGTTCCAGGGCTATGAGACAGACCCGCTGTCCTATCTGGAGAAGACCTTCGAAGAGACCGGCGGCTACGACCAGTTGGTGGTGCTGAAGGACATTCGCTTCGTCAGCTTCTGCGAGCATCACATGCTGCCGGTCGTGGGCAAGGCGCACGTCGCCTACCTGCCGACCGACCGGGTCGTGGGCATCTCCAAGCTGGCGCGCGTGGTGCGCGGCTTTGCGCGCCGCCTGCAGATCCAGGAGAAGATGACCTCCGAAATCGCCGAGGCCATCCAGACGGTTCTGCGCCCCCACGGCGTCGGCGTGGTCATTGAGGCCGAGCACTCCTGCATGACCCTGCGCGGCGTCAATGCGCCGGGCGCCAGCCTGTCGACCAGCCACCTGATCGGCGTGGTGCGCGACGACCCCCGCACCCGCGAAGAGTTCCTCAGACTGGTGCGAGGCTAGGATTCACCATCCTGGCAGGGGAATTGGTCCACCTTTTGCGTCCATACGGGCAGAGGAGGCGGATCTGATGCCCTGGACGCTGATTTCGACCCGGAATGAGACAACCCCGATCGCACGCGGCGGCTGGCTGGACGCCCTGCGTTTCATCGTGGCCTTCCTGATCATTCTGCATCACTTCCAGGCCGCCGGTCCGTTCCCTCTGGCCGAGCACCTGCATCCGGCGTTCGAGAGCGCGGCGGCTTTCTGCTGACCAACTTCTTCCTGGATCGATTCCGGCTATGTGCTGATGCGTCTGGCGGCGCAAAGCGGTGGACAAGGGCCGGATGCGTCGCCGACGGACTTCTTCCTGAAGCGGTTCCTGCGCGTCACCCCGGCCCATCTGATCATGGGCCTGTCGCTGGTGACGCTGGTGCTGCTGAGCACGGCGGCGGGCGTGGCGCCACGCAATCCCGAATGGTTCCGCTGGGACCAACTGCCCGCGCAACTGCTGCTGCTGCAGTCTTACGGCGTCTATGGCGGCCTGGGCTGGAATGCGCCGACCTGGTCAATCTCGGCTCTGATCGGCTGCTACCTGTGCTTCCCCTGGATCATCCGCGGCCTGATGCGCCTGGGGCCGTGGGCGGCGCTGGCGGCGGGCATCGGCGTCTATCTGGTCGCCAACCAGCTGTGCTGGAGCCTGCTGGGCTATCCCGTCTATCAGATGCCGATGGGCTACGGTTTCATCCGCGCCCTGCCGCTCTTCTTCCTGGGCATGGCCCTGGCCTGGTTCGCCCAGAAAATCTGGATCAATCCGCGCTTGGCCGGTTGGGCCGGCATCGCCGCCGCCGTCGCCCTGGCCGTGGTGCAGAACTTCGACAAGCACGCCCTGATCTCGCTGAGCCTGATCTCGATCATCATTCTGGCGGCGGGCGCCGTGCCGGTGACCAGACCATCCAAACTGGTCGAGCAGGCCGCCCAGGTTTCGTTCTCGATGTTCATCTCCAACGAGGTGGTGCGGATCGCCTGGTTCGGCGTCGTCAATGTGGCGGCCGCTCGCTTCGCCCTGTCCGAACCGGTTCAGTGGGTGCTTTGGGGCATGGGAGTGGCCGCCGCCGTAGGCTTCGCCTTCGCCTTCCACTTCGCCATCGACAACCCGATTCAGGCGCGCATCCGCACCTGGCTGAAGAATCGTCGCGGTAGAACCGCCGTGCGGGTTGAAGCAGGGCCTGTAATTTCAATAGACGGCTGACCGACAGCAGCACCCTGCTGAAATACCTACACAAATAGCCGTCAGGTGTGGCTTATAAACAACGGAACTACGTTCCCGGAACGCAGGACCGCGATTAACCTTGCGTTGCATAACAGCTTTGCCTTTAACGTTGCCATTATCGCACAGGCTCTTGGGGGAGGCCGACATCTTCGACAGTTGGTCGACAACCAAGGATGCGGATGCGGGTGAACCCCTCGCCCGATCCGCCTGGACGCCCAGATTCAAACGCGGCGCGGGCTCTGCGGCGTGCAAGCGGGTGATGGACATCGTCCTGGCCGGTTTGGCCCTGTGGATCCTGCTGCCCGCCTATTGCGCCATCGCCCTGGCTGTCGTGATCGAAACGCGCGGCCCGGTGCTGTTCCGCCAGCGACGCACAGGCCTGAATGGCGAAATCTTCACCATCCTGAAGTTCCGCAGCATGACGGTGACCGAGGACGGCGACAAGATCGCCCACGCCACCAAGAACGACGTGCGCGTCACCCGCGTCGGCGCCTTCATCCGCGCCACCAGTCTGGATGAACTGCCCCAGCTGGTGAATGTGATCATGGGCGACATGTCGCTGGTCGGTCCGCGCCCGCACGCCCTGGCCCACGACGCCCATTATGGCGCCCTGCTGCCCTGCTATTCGAAGCGTTTCGCCGTGCGTCCAGGCCTGACAGGCCTGGCCTAGATTTCCGGCCTTCGCGGCGAGATTCACCAGCTCAGTTGCATGGCCCGCCGGGTTGAGGCTGATGTCCTCTATGCCGACGGCTGGTCGTTCCGCGACGACATTCTGATCATCTGCCGCACCGTGCCGATGATCCTGAAGCGCGTGAACGCCTACTGATCCGCACGTCGCGGGTTTTCGAAAAACCACCGATCCTCGACCAAAGTCGCTCTCTCCAGCCGCGCTTGGCTGCGTCAGTCTGATCCTCCACGCGTCCGTCAGGCCGCGCATAACGGCCGATAACGGCGACTTGGGAGGAAATGGATCAATGGCAACCGACGCAACAACTGCGTCCGGCGAGGGGGAACATACGGTCGGTCGCAGTGATCGGCTCGTGATCCTGGCCTCCTCGGTCGGCACCGTCATCGAGTGGTACGACTTCTATCTCTACGGATCGCTGGCGGCGATCATCACGGTTCAGTTCTTCTCGGGCGTGAACGAGACCACCGGTTATATCTTCGCCCTGATGGCCTTCGCGGCCGGGTTCGCCGTGCGGCCGTTCGGCGCCATCGTCTTTGGACGTCTGGGCGACCTGTGGGGGCGCAAGAACACCTTCCTGGTCACCATGCTGTTGATGGGTCTGTCGACCTTCGTCGTCGGCCTGTTGCCACCCTATGCGGTCATCGGCATCGCGGCGCCGATCATCCTGGTGCTGATGCGCCTGATCCAGGGCCTGGCTCTGGGCGGGGAGCATGCGGCGCTGCCACCTATAAATGCTTCTTCGAGCACGCGCCCAAGGGCAAACGGGGCTTCTTATTACCTCGCCATCCAGATCACGGCGATCGCAGGCCTGATCCTGAGCCTGGCCGTGATCCTGGGCGTGCGCTTCGCCGTCGGGGAAGAGGCCTTCGCCGAATGGGGCTGGCGGGTTCCGTTCCTGGTTTCGATCCTGCTGCTGGGCGTTTCCCTGTGGATCCGGCTGAAGCTGGCGGAAAGCCCGTCGTTCAAGAAGATGAAGGCCGAAGGCAAGGGCTCCAAGACCCCGCTGAAGGACAGCTTCATGAAGTGGCCCAATCTGAAGCTGGTGCTGATCGCCCTGGTCGGTCTGACCGCCGGTCAGGCCGTGATCTGGTACACGGGTCAGTTCTACGCCCTGTTCTTCCTGGAGCGGGTGCTGCGGGTTGACGCCTCTCTGGTCTATGTCCTGCTGGCCATCGCGCTGCTGGCGGCCTCGCCCTTCTTCATCTTCTGGGGCTGGCTGTCGGACAAGGTGGGCAGGAAGCCGATCATCCTTGCCGGGTGCCTGATCGCAGCCCTGACCTATATGCCGCTGTTCAACGCCCTGACCCACGCGGCCAACCCGCGTCTGGCCGAGGCTGCCGCCTCGGCGCCGGTCGTGGTCTATGCTGACCCCGCCGACTGCAATCTGCAGTTCGACCCCGTCGGCAAGACGGTCTTCAACCACTCGTGCGACCTGGCCAAATCCTACCTGGCCAAGGCGGGCGTGACCTATACGAACGTCAAGGCCCCGGCCGGAACCGTCGCCGAGGTCCGTATCGGCGATCAGACGGTGATCAACAGCTTCCGCGGCGACGCCCTGCCCGCCGCCGACTTCGCCGCCCGGAAAAAGACCTGGGATGCAAACCTGGGCGAGGCGCTCGCCGCCGCAGGCTATCCCGCCAAGGCTGACAGCGCCCTGGTCAACAAGCCTCTGGTCGTGCTGATCCTGTTCATCCTCGGCTTCTATGTGACCATGGTGTACGGCCCGAATCGCGGCGGCGCTGGTCGAGATGTTCCCGACCAAGATCCGCTACACCTCCATGTCCCTGCCCTATCATATCGGCAACGGCTGGTTCGGCGGCTTCCTGCCCACCACCGCCTTCGCCATGGTGGCCGCGACAGGCAACATCTACTACGGCCTCTGGTATCCGATCGTCGTGGCGCTGGCGACGGTCGTGCTGGGCTTCCTGCTGGTCAAGGAAGGCAAGGACGTCGATCTCAACGCCTGATCCTGCTTTCAGGCGCGGATGAGGGGGCGGGCTGTCGCAGGACAGTCCGCCCTTTCGCTTGTGAAACCCCATACTCAAGGTTCAGATGCCGCCATGTTCAGCCTGCTGATCCTCAGCCTTGTCGTGGGCTATATGGCGATCCTGTTCGCCGTCGCCTGGTATCAGGAACGCCCGGCGAC
>JANDJZ010001291.1:0-10232 GCA_027943245.1 Acanthamoeba sp. SK_2022b | reverse complement strand
GTGTGCGTGCGTGTGCGTGCGTGTGTGTGTGTGTGTGTGTGTGTGTGTGTGTGTGTGTGTGTGTGTGTGTGTGTGTGTGTGTGTGTGTGTGAGCGAACGCAGATGCGGGCACGGCGGCGCATGATCTGTACACGTCGCTGGAGGTCAAGTACATCCAGCACGACACGGTGTCGCACCTCATCATGGACATCCTCATCACGCACGGCCTCGCCAGCGAGGCCCTCAAGGTGTGCTCCCACATCCGCAACTTCCACGAGGTCAAGACCCGCGAGGTGTGTGCCCACCCCCCCCACCCCCCACTCCCTCCCCCGCTCTCCTCCACCAATCAGAGTTTTTCCCACGTGCCCCCGTGACGTGGCGTCGACGCGCGGCAGATCGTGGATTGGCTGCCGCAGCCGTACCGGTCCGAGAACTACCACAAGGTGACGGAGATGATGGAGTTTGGCGACCAGCTGCGACGATCCCACCAGCTGGCCGTCACCCGCACCGAGGAGCTCCTCCTGCTGGTATGCGATGCTGGCATTCCTGTCATTCCTGTCATTCCCATTCCAGCGCACGAACACTCACGCGACGGCTCTGTGCGCGACTGCAGCTGGCGACCCAAGCCGACGCGCGGGCGCTGCTCCCGGCGACGGCCTCGCGCTTCGTGGTGGGCGTGCCGCCCCACGCCGAGGCCCTCGTCAGCGACGAGCAGGCCGCCGCCGGGCTCTCCCACAACCAGGACCCCGTCATCGTCGAGTGGGACCCGCCCAGCACCGCACACCTCGTACGCACTGCCCTCCAGCAGTGAAGCTATGCGTGGAATGCGTTGGACACGGGTTGAGGAATGCGCGCGTGCCGCCACTCGCTGGAATGTGTCGACAGGCGAGCGACGGGCTGGCGTCGAGCGCGGACATGGGCAGCGGCCGCAGTTCGGTGGAGGAGCAGAAGCGGTGGCTGCGCGTGCGAAGCCTGGCGGCCAAGGCCCTGCACCGCCTCGTCACCCTCGCCCACGCCTCCGCCCCCGCCCCCGAAGCCGCCCCCGCCCAGGCACGCTCCCCCTCCCCTCCCACTACTCGTCTACTCGCAAGCTCACGCCGCCCAATCGCAGGCCGCGCCGCAAAAGGGCAAGGGCAAGGCTGCCGATTTGCCGGCGCCTGCCGCCGCCCCCGCCGTCGATAGGCCCGCCCTCCTCGCCGGCGCGGTACTTGCCTGCCCGCCAATCGGTCGTGGCGTGGCGCGGGCGTCGTGACTCGAATGCTGAAGCGCGTGGCGTGTCACGGGATTGTGGGCGGCGGCGCGAACAGAGGGACGCGCTGCGCCAATTGGGAGAGCTCCTTTCCGCGGCGTTGGCGCTGGAGGGCCCTGCTGCGCTCTCGCTCGACGCCGACGACGCGGCGGCCGCCGACGCGGAGGCCGGCGCCAAGACCGACGTGCGCGCGTGGCGGCTCGTGTGGCGCGTCTTCCGCGCCTTTGCCGTCGTCGCCCAGCTCGTGGTCTCGGTCAACGGTAACGTCAACTCATTATTCTATTATTTTATTATTCTTTTATTATTCTTACTATTATTATTCTTATTATTATTATTATTATTATTTCTTATCAAAACGCGCGCAGAGAACAAGGTGGAGGAGCAGACCATGCACGCCGCGATCAAGCACCTGCAGGCCCTGCCCGCTCAATTCGATGGTGTGCCCACACAGAGATATTGTGTGTGTGTGTGTGTGTGTGTGTGTGTGTGTGTGTGTGTGTGTGTGTGTGTGTGTGTGTGTGTGTGTGTGTGTTGTGTGTGTGTGTGTGTGTGTGTGTGTGTGTGTGTGTGTGTGTGTGTGTGTGTGTGTGTGTGTGTGTGTGTGTGTGTTGTGTGTGTGTGTTTCATTTCGTTGACCGGGAGAGTGGTGAATGGGTGGCACGGGGGAGCGCAGGGGTGGCGCAGCACCTGCTGGGCGCGCTGGCCGAGCCCGGCGCCGGCGGATTCGATGGGGCGGCGCTGCGCGAGGCGTGCTTCGTGGTGATGCACCTGTCGACGTGGACCGCCCTCCTGTTCCAGGCCTGGTCGGCGGCCTTCCCCGCCAAACAGCGCCGAAAGAACCACCCCGCCAACTCTGTACGCGTGGCATCCCAACTATGCGCGCGCGCGTTTGTTTGCGGAGCTTGACGCGCGAGGCCTCTGGTCGCCGCAGGTGCAAGAGGCCAAGGCGCCGTTGGTGGAGGCCGCGTCGGCGATCGCGCGCAGCCTGGAGTCGATCGTGGCGCAGCTCAAGAAGCGCCAGGGCGACGCGGCCACGCTCAAGCCCGCCCTCCCGAGCGCCACCCTCGCCGACCTCGCCGCCGCCTTCCACCAGACGGTGCGCGCGCGCGCCCTCGCCTGGTCCTCTCATGCGCGCGCGCGCACGCTTGCTGACGTCATCACGTGCAGGAGGTGACCAAGTGCACGGCGGAGGTGCAGAAGAAGGTGACCCAGAGCTGGCAGGATTCGCTCAAGAGCCTCGTCGCCCTCGCCCAGCAGCGTGTGGCCACCCTCCAACAGGCCGCCAAGTGCTGACCGAGCGATCTCCCCTCGCGCCGTTTCCTCCCCCCCCCCGCGCGCTTTGCGCGTCGCAACCCATTTGCCAGCAAAAGCATTGTGCTATTTGGTTTGGCCTGCACGCAGCACGATCGAGGGGGGGGGCAAGTCGATTGTCCAGCAGCAGCGCCACTCGCTTGCTTGCATCACCGCCTCCATCAAGCCTGTGGCGGTGGGTGGCCGCTCGCAGACACCGCGTTGCCGGCAAATCACTCGTGGTCTGCTTCGGTTGGGCCGGGGCAGTTTTGGCTCAGGTCGTCGGCGTCGGCGAAGGCGCTGCGGCGGGAGGGAACCCCGTGTGAGCGCAAGTGTGCGCTGAACGGGAAGGTGATAAGCAGAGACGGCGTCGTACCAGCCGCAGTAGAAGCAGTAGAAGTGGCTCTCCCTCAGATGCGCCAGCACGGCATCCAACCGCTCCACTACTTCGCCCAACTGCACTCGGTGGGAGTGTGTGAGCTCTTGGCCGGCGCGCGCGCGCGTGCGTTTGTGGGCGGGAGAGGCGAGGAGAGGAGGGCTACCTCCCAGGCGACCGGTTCGTAGGCGTCGCCCTCCTCTTGCTTTCGCCTCTCCTCCTCCTGGAACTCGCGCAGGTGGGGGCTGTCGGCGAGGCCCTTCTCCTGGTCGAGCTGCACGCAGATGTTGAACGCCTGCTTGAGCTGCGCGTGGGCCTTGCGCTCCCCGAATCGCTCCTTCATTCGGTCCTTGTACGTGCTCGCCAGGTTCTGCTCCTGCTCCTGCACCGGCGTGTCGCGCGCGCGCGCGCGTGCGTGAGTGCGCGCGCGCGTTTTCTCGTCGCGGGATGCGAGCGCGCGGTGTACCTTTCTCCGCTTGAACTGCTCCTCCGAGACTCGTTGGATCTCCTCCAATCGCCCGAGGCCGGACCGGTCGGCGCGCATCGAGATGGCGATGGGCTCCCTGAGACCCTCGCCCTCGCCCTCGTCTGCCTGCCTCCCCAACGCGGAGCCTTCCCTGCGCGCGCACACAACACGGTCGGGTGGCGGTGGCGGTGGTGGTTACAAGCCTGCACGCGGCGTGGGAGGCGATGAGAGAGAGAGAGAGAGAGGGTGTACTTGTAGCCCATCATCTTGAGTAGCTTGAAGCCCTTGTTGTCCGACGAGATGGCCGTGGCCAAGCCCTCCTTCAGCTTCTGTGGTTGTGCAGAGGGTCAGGATGGGCGGACATGCTTCACGGGCGTGGTGGCTTACCTCCTTTTCGATCACTTTAAGCGGCTTCTTCTTCTCCTGCTCTACACAACACCATAAAAATGTATCAATATTAATTTTTATTTTATATAAAAAAAAAACTAAAAAGAGTACGCACCTCTCTTGCGCTTGGGCGCTCTTGCCGATGCAGTGGCAGGAGGGGTGGCATCGACGACAAAGGAAGCAGACATGTAGTCATCCTCTTCCTCGAGATTTGGTGGTTGCTCATCGCGTCGCTTTGTCATGTCGATCATCTGCTTCTGCCCACAGCACCGTTGATTCATCTGTGATGTATTGTTGTTTATCTCTTTTTTTTCTTTTTTTTTTCGTTTTGAAGATGATAAGAATTGGCAGCTACTTACTACGCGCAACGTGCAAAAGCCAATTAAACAAGAAAAAATACCAAGGTTGGTCCAAAACGAGAGCTGTTATGAGGTCTGGGAATAAACAGTTTAGATGGGGGATGCTGAAGGAAGACAACGGTATGTTTAGTCCTTCTTCTTCAGCTTCGCCTTCTCCTCCCTGGCGAGGGCCTTCTTCTTCCTGATGCCAATGTACTTGGCGTCGGCACGAGCGCGGCGGAGGGTGACGAAAGCAGATCCCTTGCCCATGGGCTCCACAACCTGAGCCTTGACGCGGACATCCTTCTGCTTGACGGGAAGGAGAGCGCCGGCGAGCTGGGTAGCCTTCTCCCTGTCCTCGGGGGCGGCCTCGTCGGCCTTCCTGGGGTGCTTCTTGGACTCCTTCCTCTTGGGCCAGAGGACGAGCTGAGCCTTGTACTGCTTCAGGCGGTTGATGTTGTCAGCCAGGGGACCCTCAGACTTGTTCTTCCTCCTGTGGTCGACGGAGATGCCGATGGTCTGGGCGAACGCCTTGGTGATACCAGCACCCTGAAGATGAAGAAAGAGGCGGGCTGGGGTTAGCACGGATCTAAAATGCGCAAAAAATCGCAGAAACGAAGAAAGCGCAACGGCAGCAGAGTGACCACAGAGAAGCGGAAATTGCGTACCCTGAGCTCCTCAAGCGTGAAGCCACGGCCGAGCCTGAGCTTGGTGTTGTACTTGATGGTGGGGCAGTGGACCACAGGCCTGAGCGGACCCTGGACGGGCCTGGGGAAGATGGCGGCGGCCTTGGCGGCGCGGGCGACCCTCCTGCTCTTCTTCTTGGCGGGCTGGTTGAACCAGGTCTTCACATGGTTTTGCCACGCCTTGTGGAAGTGCTGGTTGGGGATCAGATTGTTGTGCTTAGGCATTGCTCTCGATTCGGATCGGACCTGGGGCCGGCAAGCGATGCACGATACAGGAGGAGAAAGAAAGAAAGAAAGAGACCAAATTTCGGCGCCCCCTTTTTACTGCCCGGCGGCAAATCCGTCGACAACTAAAAATCATTTTTTAATTCTTTTTGTCCACAACACCGGCAGGGCGAGGGCCACAAGCTACACGGCGTGATGGAGTTGAAGCATTGGCCAAGGCAGGTCTAGTCGTGAAGGCGTTGTCCCCCCCCCCCCCCGATCCCCACAACAAGCTTTGGGGCAAATTAATTTTCACTCAAAACGTTCGTTTCTTGTTGTTATCTTTCTCGAGTACACGGGCCCGCACAATGCAACACGCACACGCACGCAGGCTCGCGGATCGGCAAGAAGAACGCGGGGGGCGGGGGAGAGAGAAGAGCGCCGAGCGCGGGGCTTAGCGCCTTCGGCCGCCTCGGGGCATGGGGGCGGGGACGTCGTCCGAGGCAGAGGACTTGGGGTTCTTGACGGTCTCGTCGATGGAGAGCACGAGGCAGGCGGCCTCGGTGGCGGCGGTGATGGAGTTGAGCTTGACGAGCGAGGGCTCCCACACGAACGACTTGTAGGTGTCGGTGATGCCCTCGTTGGTGACGTCGACGCCGTACCACGTGGCGCCCTGAGCGTGCTTCTGGCGGAGCTGGTTGAGGATGTCGGTCGAGTCGAAGCCGGCGTTGTCGGCGATCTGGCGCGGGATGACCTCGAGGGCCTTGGCAAAGGCGTTGATGACGAGCTGCTGCTTGCCCTTGATGGTGCGCGAGTGGGTGCGGAGGTGCTTGGAGAGCTCCATCTCGATCGCGCCGCCGCCGGCCACGACGGCCGAGTGCTTGCGGGCCCGTCGGACGATCATGATGGCGTCGTGCATCGAGCGCTCGGCCTCCTCGATGAACTGCTCGCCGCCGCCGCGCAGGATGATGGTGGCCGTGCGGGCCTGGGCGCAGCCGGTGAGGAAGTTGTACCGCTCGCCGCCGACCTGACGCTCCTCGAAGAGCTCGCAGTGTCCGAGAACGGGCGCGTTGAGGTCGTTGACGGTGGTCTGGATCTGCGCGCCGGTGGCCTTGGAGACACGCTCGAGGTCCTCCTGCGGCACGCGGCCGCCGCAGAACACGCCGCGGTCGGCAAAGTACTGTGTGGCCAAATCACCGATGGCCAGGCGCGAGAAGATGACGTTGGCACCCGACTTCACGATGTTATCCAACTTCTCGTAGATGATGTTCCACTCGGCGTCCACCATCGCCTGGTACTCCTGTGATACCCGGAGGGGGGGGGGGAGAAAGAGAGAAAGAGAGACCGAGAAGTAAGCGGCGGCCATCCACCTGACTGAGGACATTGGAGGGGAGAGGGGTTGCGTACGGAGGGGTCTTCGATCCTAAGCTCGGCGTTGTCCTTCTCGGCCTTGAGCTCGAGCTCGAGGTTGAGCAGCAGAATCTTGGGGTTGGGGATCTTCTTGGGCTGCTGCTCAAAGCCGGCGTACGAGAAGCACTTCTTGAATGCCACGCCCTCGATCAGCATCGAGTCCTAAATGGGGTAGCACACACACGGACAGCGAGAACGTCAGCAGGGTGAACGGGAAGCAAGAGAGCGTGGCCAACCGCTTGACCGTCCTCGCATGATCCTATGAGCAGTCTACGAGAGAGCAGCGGCGAGAGCGCCATGTACCTCCATGGATCCGCCCTTCTCCTTCTTGATACCGATGAGCTCAATGTTAAGGTCCTCGTCGAGGTGCATCACAGCGTCGACCACCATCTTGGAGAAGAAGGCGTTGTGGCTGCCAATGAGCTTCGAGTTCAGGGCAGTGCCCGCGCACCTCTCAAGCACTGTGCGCATCTCACTACATGCAAGATTTCGAGTAAGCAAGCAGGAAGGGCGAAGAGATGTCTCACAAGGCCGAGATGACATTCGAGTAGCGCAAGATTATAAAGTAAAAAAAAATTGGGAGATGCGTACGTGGCAGCATCCTTGCCGGCGTCGATGGAGATGGCAAGCTCCCTGATCTTGGCCTTGGCCAACTCGCACGCAGCACGGAAAGCGCGAACGATGATGGTGGGGTGCACGCCCTCCTCGACGAAGGACTTTGACTCCCTGAGCAGCTCACCAGCCAGCACAACGACGCTGGTCGTGCCGTCGCCCACCTCCGCGTAGAAAAGAAAAATGAGAAAAATTAATTATTACTACTCCAGATGGCGTCTCAAAAATCGTTAGAGAGGAGATGAGAGCGGCACAAGAGGAGAAAGGCCATACCTCTTCGTCCTGCGACCTGGCGATATCAACCAGCGTGCGAGCGGCAGGGTGCACAACATCGAGCAGCTTCATGATCGTAGCGCCGTCATTGGAAATGGTGATGTTGCGGCCCTCGTAGATCAATTTGTCCATGCCGCGAGGTCCGAGCGTGGTGCGGATCGTATCCACAACCGCCATGCAGGCATTGATGTTGCTGATGAGCTGGGCTTTACCCTGCGAAGTATCGGTTCCCTCCTTGAGGATGATAATGCTCGGTTGCTGCACCAATCGCCGAATTAGAATCAAATTAGAATCGCTCCTGATGGCCGCATTAAGCGCTGGAACTCGGAGGAGCTGAATAATGAGGCACTACGTACCAAAAATTGAGACATGATGTGGCGATGACACAGGAAGGGCAAGCAAAAGAGTTGCCCCTATTTCCCCGACCATTTCCCGCCCGCGGTTGCGTTTATGCAAATAAAATATTAAATAAAAAATTATCACATCTCGCGTCGCAGAATCTCCTTTGCAGAGAGTAATGGAGACGGAAGCAGCGCCGCTGGTGGCTTCGAGCATCTCCCACACGGGGACCGATGGTTCCACTTCTCCGGAGTACGAGGATCAACTTTGCCGCACAATGCGCGATGTGCCACTACTCGCTTCGTCTGATTAGTTCGGGGATGGGTGGGCAGAGAGGCGGCAGCACATCTCGCACAGTTGGAGGCCTGGCTCGACCACAACCGCGTGTGGTGGGACCGCAAGGCCATCGCCTTCCGACCACACGTACGCCCCAATAGCTGCCCTCCTCCGCTTGCATTGCCGTGTGTGTGCACGAGGGAGCTGACCAACGGAGGACTGCCGGCAGTTGCGCGGTCAGGGGCTGGGGCTGGGCGTGGTCGCCCTCCAGGCGCTCAAGGAAGGCCAACTCCGTACTTGACCGCCTCCCTCCCCCAACACAACACAACACAACACAACACAACGCTCACAAATGCGTGCGGGTCGCAGTGTGCGTGATCCCCAAGGAAGCGGTGCTATCCGTCAGGACCACGGCCATCGCCGACCTGCTCGACGGGGCCGAGCTCTACGGTGTACGTTCCCCGCCCACGCCGCAGGCGTAGCCCCCCCCCCCCATCCACGCGTGGCGCTGACAAACGCACGCGTCGACCGCCGAGCAGAGCGTGGGCCTCGCCATCGCCCTGATGCACGAGCTCTCTCTGGGCGCCAAGGTGTCGACGCCCTCTTGTCCCCTTTGGCGCGCTCTTCCTTGGCGGTGATTGGTCGCCTAACTCCGTTCCGATTGGACGGCGGCAGTCCAAGTGGCACGGGTACCTGCAGTGCATTCCCGCCTACGAGCCGCTGCCCATGTACTGGGAGCCCGCCGAGCTCGCGCCCCTGCAGGGCACCGAGCTCACCTACATTCTCGACAACGACAAAGTGCGTTGCCCCCCCCCCCGCGTGTGCCCTCTGTGTGTGCGCGCGCGCCGGTCTCTGACGCCGCGCCGTGGACGCAGGAGAGGCTGCAGGAGGACTACGACATGCAGGTGGCGCCGTTCGCCGAACGGCACCGGGCGCGCACGGGCGGGCGCGAGGCGATGACGTTCGACCTGTTCAAGCGGGCGTCGTCGCTCATCGCCTCGCGCGCGTTCGGCGTCGACGCCTACCACGGCGACGCCATGCTGCCGGTGGCCGACATCTTCAACCACACCGGACACGAGCACGTCCACATCCAATCCGACGGCGACGTGTGCACCGTGTGCGGGTCGCCCGATCCCTGTCCCCACACCCTCCACCAGGTCTCCACCTCTCTCTCGCTCTCTCTCTTGTGTGTGTGTGTGTGTGTGTGTGTGTGTGTGTGTGTGTGTGTGTGTGTGTGTGTGTGTTGTGTTAATCAAACAATTCAGGACGAAAACGATGAAGATGAAGATGAAGATGAAGATGAAGGTGGCGGCGAAGATGAAGAAGCGAAGATGAAGAAGCGGAGCCCAAGCAAGAGAGCAGCAGGGAGGGGGAGCACGGACACGACGACCACGGGGACGAACACGAACACGAAGAGGACAAGGAGGAGAACGACGACGACGACGATGAGGAAGACGAGGAGTGGCCCCGACCAGAGGGCGTGGTGGAGTCCAAGCACGCCCTCGACATCGTCATGGTGCGCATCGTCGACCGTCGCCAGTGTGGGCGAGGCGCAGGCTGCGCACTACCCGCCGCCGTTGCTGACACTTCATGTCGACACCGACGTTGATTGGTTGGTCGGTTTGGGGGGGGGGGACACGCGACAGATTCGCGAGGCGGCTGCGGGGGAGGAGGTGTACAACACCTACGGCCCGCTGCCCAACGTGGTGCTGCTCAACAAGCACGGCTTCGTGGAGATCCCGAACGTCAACGACTGCGTACGCCGCCCGCGCGCTCGCCCGTTGTAAGGGGGGGGGGCTTGGTTGCTAACGCACGCATCGCGCTTGGTGTCGTGTCGCGTGGGAGCAGGTGAGCGTGGACGAGGCGCTCATTCGAGAGGTGAGCGCCAAGTGTCTGGGCAACGCCGAGGCGGCCAACAAGCGGCTCGCCTTCTGCCAGAGCCGCAAGAAGGTGACCCCGTGCTAGCCCCCCCCCCCTCCCCCCTCTCACCAACCAAGCGTCAGCGCTGGACTCTCCGCGCTTACATGTGGGTGGGGGGGGCGTGTAGATATTCGGCGAGGACCTGTGCTACAACTTCCACTACAACGGGACGGCCGAGCGGCAGCTGCTGTGGGTCCTGTTCGTCATGTTCGCGCCGCCCGCCGCCTGCGTGAAGATGGCCAAGGCCAAGCCCGCCCTCCTCTACAAACAGCTCCGCTCCATCGACAAGCGACAGGTCTGCCCCCCCCCCCAATCTCCCTCCCCCTCTTTCTCTCTTCTCATTGGCCCGCGTTTTCTGTGTGGACTCACGCGTGTCGACGTCAGCTGGCGGCCGACGAGTGCGTGCGTGGCATGCTGGTGGCGCTGG
>JANDJZ010000129.1:0-92929 GCA_027943245.1 Acanthamoeba sp. SK_2022b | reverse complement strand
CCTCCAATTTCACCACCCTCGATCCTTACGACGCCAACGACACGCTGTCGCAGGCGGTGGCCAAGTCTTTCTATCAGGGGCTGTTCGGCTTCGATAAGGACAAGAAGCTGGTGAACGTGCTGGCGGACAGCTATGAGGTCAGCAAAGACGGCCTGACCTACACGGTCAAACTGCGCCAGGGGATTAAATTCCACGACGGCACCGCGTTCAACGCCGAAGCGGTGAAGATCAACCTCGATCGCGCCAGCAACCCGGACAGCCACCTCAAGCGCTACAACCTGTTTAAGATGATCGACAAAACCGAGGCGGTGGACGCCAATACGGTGAAGATCGTGCTGAAGGCGCCGTTCTCGGCGTTCGTCAACAACCTGGCGCACCCGGCGGCGGCGATCATCTCGCCGGCGGCGCTGAAGCAATACGGCAAGGAGATCGGTTTCCACCCGGTTGGTACCGGGCCGTATCAGTTCGTGACCTGGAACCAGACCGATTTCGTCAAGGTGAAGAAGTTCGACGGCTACTGGCAGCCGGGGCTGCCGAAGCTCGACAGCATCACCTGGCGACCGGTGGTGGATAACAACACCCGCGCGGCGATGTTGCAGACCGGCGAGGCGACCTTCGCCTTCCCGATCCCTTACGAGCAGGCCAAGGTGCTGGAGGGCAACGCCAAGTTGGACGTGGTGGCCGCCCCGTCTATCCTGCAGCGTTACATCAGCATGAACGTCACCCAAAAGCCGTTCGACAACCCGAAGGTGCGCCAGGCGCTGAACTACGCCATCAACAAGGACGCGCTGATCAAGGTGGCGTTCGCCGGTTACGCGGTGCCGGCGGAAGGCCCGGTGCCGCCGGCCATTGACTTCGCCGCCCGCTATAAGCCGTGGCCGTACGATCCGGCCAAGGCGCGCGAGCTGCTGAAAGAGGCCGGCTACCCGAACGGCTTCACCACCACGCTGTGGTCTTCCCACAACCACAGCACCGCGCAGAAGGTGCTGCAGTTCACCCAACAGCAGCTGGCGCAGGTGGGGGTGAAAGTGACGGTGACGGCGATGGATGCCGGGCAGCGTGCGGCGCAGGTGGAGAGCGTCGGGGTGAAGGACACCGGGGTGCGGCTGTTCTACACCGGCTGGTCGGCCTCGACCGGGGAAGCGGACTGGGCGCTGTCGCCGCTGTTCTCTACCCAGGCGGCGCCGCCGAAGCAGTTCAACACCGCGTTCTACAGCAACCCGCAGGTGGACAAGGATCTGACCGACGCGTTGGCGACCACCGATCGCGCCGAGAAGCAGAAACTGTATCAGGACGCGCAGGATCGCATCTGGGCCGACGCGCCCTGGATCTTCCTGGCGACCGAACGTCTGTTGTCGGCCAACAGCAAACAGCTGAGCGGCTTCTACGTGATGCCGGATACCTCGTTCAACTTTGATAACGCCGATCTGAAATAAGGCGCCCATCCCCGCCTGCGGCCAAGCGGCGGCGGGCGGGGGAAGGAATGAGATGCTCAATTATTTTCTGAAACGACTGCTGGGCCTGATCCCGACGCTGCTGATCGTGGCGGTGCTGGTGTTCCTGTTCGTCCACCTGTTGCCGGGCGATCCGGCGCGGCTGGCGGCGGGGCCGGAGGCCGACGAGGCGGTGGTGCAGCTGGTGCGCAAGGATTTGGGGCTGGATAAGCCGCTGCCGCAGCAGTTCGCGCACTTCTTCGTCAATGCGCTGCGGGGCGACTTCGGCATCTCAATGGTGTCCAAACGCCCGGTGAGCGAAGAGATCGCCTCGCGCTTTATGCCGACCTTCTGGCTGACCGTCACCAGCATGCTGTGGGCGGTGGCGTTCGGCCTGGCGATCGGCGTGGTGTCGGCGGTGTGGCGCAACCGCTGGCCGGATCGCCTCGGCATGACGCTGGCGGTGTCGGGGATCTCGTTCCCGGCCTTTGCGCTCGGCATGCTGCTGATGCAGGTGTTCTCGGTCGAGCTGGGGTGGCTGCCGACGGTGGGCGCCGACAGCTGGCGGCACTACATTCTGCCTTCGATCACCCTGGGGGCGGCGGTGGCGGCGGTGATGGCGCGCTTCACCCGCGCTTCGTTCGTCGAGGTGCTGCAGGAGGACTACATGCGCACCGCGCGCGCCAAGGGCGTGCGGGAAAGCGTGGTGGTGATGAAACACGGCCTGCGCAACGCGATGATCCCGGTGGTGACCATGATGGGGCTGCAGTTCGGCTTCCTGCTCGGCGGTTCGATCGTGGTGGAGAAGGTGTTCAACTGGCCGGGGTTGGGGCGGTTGCTGGTGGACTCGGTGGAGATGCGCGATTACCCGGTGATCCAGGCTGAGGTGCTGCTGTTCTCGCTGGAGTTCATCCTGATCAACCTGCTGGTGGATATGCTGTACGCGGCGATTAACCCGGCGATTCGTTATCAATGAGGACGCGGCATGATTAAGCATTGGCGGCGCAACGCCGCACTGAAGGCGATGCCGCTTATCGACCCCAACGCGGTACGCACGCCGTGGGGCGAGTTTTGGCGGCGTTTTCGCCGCCAGCGGGCGGCGCTGGTCGCCGGCCTGTTGGTGCTGCTGCTGATTGCGGCGGCGCTGCTGGCGCCTTATCTGGCACCGTTCGATGCGGAAAACTATTTCGATTACGACCGGCTGAACGAAGGGCCTTCGCTGATGCACTGGCTGGGCGTGGATTCCCTCGGGCGCGATATCTTCAGCCGCATCCTGATGGGCACGCGTATTTCGCTGGCGGCCGGGGTGTTCTCGGTGCTGGCGGGCGGGGCGATCGGCACCCTGCTGGGGCTGCTGGCCGGTTACTATGAGGGCTGGTGGGATCGCCTCACCATGCGCGTCTGCGACGTGCTGTTTGCGTTTCCCGGCATTCTGCTGGCGATCGGCGTGGTGGCGATCATGGGCAGCGGCATGGCCAATGTGATCGTCGCGGTGGCGATCTTCAGCATTCCGGCCTTCGCCCGCCTGGTGCGCGGCAATACGCTGGTGCTGAAGCACCTGACCTATATCGAATCGGCGCGCAGCATCGGCGCCTCGGACTGGACCATCATCCTGCGGCACATTCTGCCGGGCACCCTGTCTTCGATCGTGGTCTATTTCACCCTGCGCATCGGCACCTCGATCATCACCGCCGCCAGCCTGTCGTTTCTGGGCCTGGGCGCCCAGCCGCCGACGCCGGAGTGGGGGGCGATGCTCAACGAGGCGCGCGCCGATATGGTGATCGCGCCGCACGTGGCGATCTTCCCCAGCCTGGCGATATTCATCACCGTGCTGGCCTTCAACCTGTTGGGGGACGGATTGCGCGATGCGCTCGATCCGAAACTGAAGGGGTGAGGGTATCGCTGAATTGGCATACCCCTGTTTTAGAGTCTTTTGATGAAGATTTGACCGGTGTATATTACAGGGATGAGGAATGGGTATGACACATGAGATGGCTGCCGTACGTATTTCACAGATTGGGAAGGCCGTTGGTAATGCCAATGAGCATAGGAATCAAATTAAAGCTGCCATCGATTTTCTGATTGATGGCTTTTGAAGAAATCCGGGCGGTTAACCGCCCGGATTTTTTTATCAGCGGAACAGGTGTTCGGCGTGGAAGCGCAGGTGATCCTCCACGAAGGTGGCGATGGTGAAGTAGCTGTGATCGTACCCCGGCTGAATGCGCAGCGTCAGCGGCCAGTCGCGCTGGCGCGCCAGCTCCGCCAAGCGCGCCGGCTGCAGCTGGTCGGCCAGGAACTGGTCGTCGTCGCCCTGGTCGATAAGGACCGGCATTTTTTCCGCGCCGCTGGCCAGCAGATGGCAACTGTCGTACTGCAGCCACTGGCTTTCGTCGCTGCCCAGATAGGCGGTGAACGCCTTGCGGCCCCACGGCACCTGGCACGGGTTCACGATCGGCGCGAACGCCGATACCGAGCGGAAGCGCTGCGGATTGCGAAACGCCATCATCAGCGCGCCGTGGCCGCCCATCGAGTGGCCGAAGATCGACTGACGATCGCTGACGCTGAAGTGCTGTTCGATCAGCGCCGGCAGTTCGGCGCTGATGTAGTCGTACATGCGGAAATGGCGATCCCACGGCGCCTGGGTGGCATTCAGGTAGAACCCGGCGCCCTGGCCCAGATCGTAGCCTTCGTCGTTCGGCACTTCGTCGCCGCGTGGGCTGGTGTCCGGCATCACCAGCACCAGGCCCAGCTCGGCGGCGATGCGCTGCGCGCCGGCTTTCAACGTGAAGTTCTCGTCGTTGCAGGTCAGCCCCGACAGCCAGTACAGCACCGGCGGCGGGTTGTCATCGCGCGGCGGCGGCAGGTAGATGCTGAATGTCATGTTGCAATTCAGGCTCTGCGCCGCGTGGCGATAGCGCTGCTGCCAGCCGCCGAACATGCGGTGCTCTTCGAGAAGTTCCAATGACAACGTCATCTCTGCCTCCTGGCTTATTGGTCGAAGTGGATGACGGAACGGATCGATTTGCCTTCGTGCATCAAATCGAACGCTTCGTTGATCTGCTCCAGCCCCATGGTGTGGGTGATAAAGTCGTTCAGCGCGAATTCGCCGTCCAGATAGCGCTCGACGATGCCCGGCAGCTGTGAACGGCCCTTGACGCCGCCGAACGCCGAACCGCGCCAGACACGGCCGGTGACCAGTTGGAACGGACGGGTCGAGATCTCTTCGCCGGCGCCTGCGACGCCGATGATTACCGATTCGCCCCAGCCCTTGTGGCAGCACTCCAGCGCGGAACGCATCACGTTGACGTTGCCGATGCACTCGAAGGAGAAATCGACGCCGCCGTCGGTCAGCTCGACGATCACTTCCTGAATCGGCTTGTCATAGTCTTTCGGGTTGATCAGATCGGTGGCACCCAGCTTGCGGGCCAGATCGAACTTGCTGGTGTTGATGTCGATGCCGATGATGCGGCCCGCGCCGGCCATCTGCGCGCCGATGATCGCCGACAGGCCGATGCCGCCCAGGCCGAAGATCGCCACGGTGTCGCCCGGTTGCACTTTGGCGGTGTTCATCACCGCGCCCATGCCGGTGGTCACGCCGCAGCCCAGCAGGCACACTTCTTCCAGCGGCGCTTCCTTGTTGATTTTCGCCAGTGAGATTTCCGGCACCACGGTGTACTCGGAGAAGGTGGACGTGCCCATGTAGTGGAAGATCGGCTTGCCGTCCTTGAAGAAGCGCGTGGTGCCGTCCGGCATCAGCCCTTTGCCCTGGGTGGCGCGGATCGCCTGGCACAGGTTGGTCTTGCCGGATTTACAGAATTTGCACTCGCCGCACTCCGGGGTGTAGAGCGGGATCACGTGATCGCCGACCGCCACGCTGGTGACGCCTTCACCGACCGCTTCCACCACGCCGCCGCCCTCGTGGCCGAGGATCGCCGGGAACACGCCTTCCGGATCTTTGCCGGACAGGGTGTAGGCATCGGTGTGACAAACGCCGGTGGCGACGATCCGCACCAGCACTTCGCCTTTTTGCGGTGGCATCAGCTCGACTTCTTCGATCTTCAGCGGCTGGTTCGGGCCCCAGGCAACGGCGGCGCGGGTTTTGATCATCTCCATCATAGTCTCCTCAGTGGTTTTCTTTTTAAATCAGGCGATATCGACAACGTCTGATAAATCGTTGGGGGTGCTTTCATCAACAGCGGCGGTTTCCGTCTGTTCAATAATCAACTCTTTCAGCGCGCGCACGTTCGGCCCGAACGCGTCGCGGCGCCACAGCAACCAGGTGGCGGTGTCGGCCACGTCCGGCGGCAGGGTATGAACCCGAACCCGCTCATGGCCCGGCAGCAGGCTCAGCACCGAATGCGGGATCATCGCCAGCCCGGCACCGCTGGCGACGCAGGCCAGCATGGCGTGATAGGACTGGATCTCCATAATTTGCCCCGGCCGCGCGCCTTCGCGCTTGAACCAGGCCTCCAGCCGCAGGCGGTAGGAGCAGCTGGCGCGAAAGGCGAACAGCGTTTCGCCATTGGCGTCTTTGGCGCTGTGGATCGGCGCGTGATCGAGACAGGAAATCACCACCATATGTTCAGGATAGGCGATGCAGCCGTTCAGCTCGTCATAGGGTACCGGGCCGTCGACCAGCGCCGCGGCCAGCGTGCCGGCGCGCACCCGATCGGCGATTTCGCCGGAGGTGCCGGTGGTCAGCGACAGCGAAACCTGCGAGAAGCGCTGGTGGTAAGCCGCCAGCAGCGAGGGCAGGCGGGTGGCGGCGGTGCTCTCCATCGAGCCGAGGGCGAAGTTGCCCGCCGGTTCGCCGGCGTGGGTGATGCTCATCGCCTCATCGCTCAGTGCCAGGATGCGGTTGGCGTAGCACAGAAAGTTATGGCCCATCGGCGACAGGCGCAGGCGCTGTTTTTCGCGGATAAACAGATCGGCGCCCAGCTCCTGCTCAAGCTGGCGCAGCCGGGTGGTCAAATTCGACGGCACGCGGTGCAGCTGCTCGGCGGCGCGGGCGACCGAGCCGGTTTCCGCCACGCAGCAGAACATGCGAAGCTGGGTCAGGTCCATAATATTCTCGTTTCGTGATGAACTTGATAACTATTATTCAGTTTTTGTGAGTTTAATACTGCGGCATGATACTGGCAACTTTCTTTTAACCTTTTGGATGCCGGTATGGCTTTACGTATTGCCTTGAGCGGTTTTGCCGCGCTGATCGTCGCGATGGGCATTGGCCGCTTCGCTTTCACTCCCCAGGTGCCGCTGATGATCGCGGAGCACCAGTTCAGCCTCACCGGCGCCGGGCTGGTGGCGGCGATCAACTATTTGGGCTACCTGTGCGGCGCCTACGACGCGATGCGCACCACGCGCCACGTCGAGCGGCGCCTGTGGTTGGGCGTATGGGGCGCGATGGCGCTGACGCTGCTGTCGGCGCTGGCGCAGGATGAATGGACGCACGGTGCGCTGCGCTTCGTCATCGGCTGGGCCAGCGGCTGGGCGATGGTGCTGGTGGCGGCCTGGACCAACGAGCTGTTGGCGCACTACGGCCGGCCGGCGCTGAGCGCGGCGGTGTTCGCCGGGCCAGGCGCCGGTATCTTCCTCAGCGGCATGCTGGCGGTGGGCATCAACACGCTGGGGCTGACGGCAGCGCAGGCCTGGCTGGTGTATGGCGGGCTGGCGCTGGTGTTGGTCGGAGGAATTAGCGCCTTTCTGCCGCGCAGCGGCGAGCTGCATCGCCCGGACGTGGCCCCGGAGCCGCTGCTGCTGACGCCGGCGCTCAAACGCCTGGTGTGGAGCTACAGCCTGGCCGGTTTCGGCTACATCCTGCCGGCGACGTTCTTGTCGCAGATGGCGGCGGCACGTTTTCCCGGTAGCCTGTTCGCGCAGTTCGTCTGGCCGGTGTTCGGCGGTGCGGCGGTGTTGGGGATCGTTATCGGCATTTTGACTCGCCACAGGCTGACCACCCAGAGCCGGCTGGCGATCACGCTGTGGATACAGGCGCTGGGCGTACTGAGCGCCGAAGTGGTGCCGGGTGTGGCCGGCCTGGCACTCGGGGCGTTGCTGACCGGCGGCGGTTTTCTCTGTGTGGTGCAGCTCGCCCTTCAGCACGGCCGTGAACTGGCGCCGCGCCATGCGCGTTACATGGCCGGATTGCTGACCACCGGTTATGCGATCGGCCAGCTGGTTGGGCCGATGCTGTCGGCGCTGTCGACCGCCATGACCCATCGGCTGGAGCCGGCGTTGTACGTGGCGGTGGCGGCGCTGTTGGTGGCCGGTACGCTGGTGGTGAATACCCCGGCGCGGCGGCTGGCGCAAAAAACGGCGATGCGCTGATTAAAATCCATACAAAAAGCGTGGGATCCCGCAGCCGGCCTGATTGTGCTAAATGCGAATATTTCACCTGCGGATGAAGCACTATCACTGGATAATCGCCGCGCTCTCATCTACAGTGGGGGCAAAATCTTGACCGGGTTCACGTTATCCATCACGAAAACCCTGCCGTCACGAGAGCAAGCAATTCGCCGGCCGCACGCCCTACCAGGCCGCCGGCGGGTTCCGTCCGCAGGAGAACAAGTACATGACATCATTAAGTAAAGAAGCCGCGCTGGTGCATGCGGCGCTGGAAGAGCGTGGTCTGGAGACACCGCTGCGCGGGGAAGTGCTGGATCGCGAAACGCGCAAGCGTCGCATCAAAGAGCACATGACCGAAATCATGCAGCTGCTGAATCTCGATCTGTCAGACGACAGCCTGGCGGAGACGCCGCATCGCATCGCCAAAATGTATGTCGACGAGATCTTCTCCGGGCTGGACTACGCCAACTTCCCGAAAATCACCGTCATCGAGAACAAAATGAAGGTGGATGAGATGGTGACGGTGCGCGATATCACGCTGACCAGCACCTGCGAGCACCACTTCGTGACCATCGACGGCAAGGCCACCGTGGCCTATATCCCGAAAGACTCGGTGATCGGCCTGTCGAAGATCAACCGCATCGTGCAGTTCTTCTCTCAGCGTCCGCAGGTGCAAGAGCGCCTGACCCAGCAGATCCTGGTGGCGCTGCAGACGCTGCTCGGCACCAATAACGTGGCGGTATCGATCGATGCGGTCCATTATTGTGTCAAGGCGCGCGGCATCCGCGACGCGACCAGCGCCACCACCACCACCTCGTTGGGGGGGCTGTTCAAGTCCAGCCAGAATACCCGCCAGGAGTTCCTGCGCGCGGTGCGTCATCACCAGGGGTGATGGCGTTGCGGGGCGACCCGCACGACGACAACAGGCGCCTGCGGGCGCCTTTTTCATGAGCGGAAGACAGCGATAAAAAATGAACAGTCACCCTCTGCCGCGCATCGCCACGCTGGACTGCGTGCGCGGCATCGCCATTCTCGGCATTTTATTGCTGAACATCAGCGCCTTCGGCTTGCCGAAGGCCGCCTATCTCAACCCGGCCTATCTGGGCATGCCGTCGTCGCGCGACGCCTGGACCTGGGCGCTGCTCGATCTCTTCGCCCAGGCCAAGTTCCTGGCGATGTTCGCGCTGTTGTTCGGCGCCGGGCTGCAAATGCTGCTGCGGCGCGGCAAAAGCTGGATCCGCGCGCGGCTGTCGTGGCTGGTGCTGTTCGGCCTCGCGCACGCCATCTTCCTGTGGGACGGCGATATTCTGCTGGCCTATGGGCTGATCGGCCTGGTGTGCTGGCGCATGATCCGCGAAGCCAAAGAAACCTTCCAGCTGCTGAAAACCGGCGTGGTGCTCTATCTGATCGGCGTAGCGGTGCTGCTGCTGCTCGGCTTCGTTTCGCACGGTGAGCCGGGCAGCTTCTGGCAGCCGGGCGTGGCGGAGCTGCAGTACGAGAAGTTCTGGAAGCTGCAGGGCGGTTTCGAAGCCTGGCGCAGCCGCGCCGATCTGCTCTCGTCCAGCCTGTTGGCCATCGGCGCGCAGTATGGCTGGGAGCTGGCGGGGCTGATGCTGTTCGGCGCCGGGCTGATGCGCAGCGGCTGGCTGCGCGGCAGTTATTCCTCCGGTTATTACCTGCGGCAGGCGGCGTGGCTGCTGCCGCTTTCGGTGCTGATCCAGCTGCCGGCGGTGGCGCTGCAATGGCTGGTCCACTGGGACTATCGCTGGAGCGGTTTCCTGCTGCAGGTGCCGCGTGAGCTGGGTGCCCCGCTGCAGGCGATGGGCTATCTGGCGCTGTGCTACGGTTTCTGGCCCGCGCTGTCGCGCATGCGCATCGCCCACTGGCTGAGCCTGGTGGGGCGCATGGCGCTGAGCAATTACCTGCTGCAAACGCTGATCTGCACCACGCTGTTTTATCGCTTCGGCCTCTATGCGCAGTTCGACCGGCTGCAGCTGTTGGCGTTCGTGCCGCTGGTCTGGCTGGCCAACCTGGCGTTTTCCGCACTGTGGCTGCGTTACTTCGCTCAGGGGCCGATGGAATGGTTGTGGCGCAAGCTGACGCAGCTGGCCGCCGGCGCAGCGGAACCCAAAGCGCTGAAGTGAGCGTCTGCCGGCAGGTTAAAAAAATGTATGTAAACGTTTTCTTTCCTGTGACGTAATTCACGCGAGCAGCGGGCCAATCGGGGTAGGATAGCGCCACCGGCCACTACCCCGATTTCAGGATCCCGCATGCCTCCAATTCATCCGATCACCATTCGCGACGTGGCGAAACGCGCCGGGGTCTCCGTGGCGACCGTCTCCCGCGTGCTGAACCACAGCGCGCTGACCAGCAAGGAGACGCGTGAGCAGGTGCTGCAGGCGGTGGCGGAGCTGGGCTATCGCCCCAACGCCAACGCGCAGGCGCTGGCGACCCAAAGCAGCGATACCCTGGGCGTGGTGGTGATGGACGTCTCCGACCCGTTCTTCGGCGCGCTGGTGAAAGCGGTAGACACGGTGGCGCAGAAACACCACAAATACCTGCTGATCGGCAACAGCTATCATCAGGCGGACAAAGAGCGCCACGCGATCGAAGTGCTGATCCGCCAGCGCTGTAATGCCCTGATTGTCCATGCCAAAGCCCTGAGCGACGCCGAGCTGATCGGCTTTCTGGAGCAGGTGCCGGGCATGGTGCTGATCAACCGGATTATCCCCGGCTATGAGCCGCGCTGCGTCGGGCTGGATAACGTCTGCGGCGCGGAAATGGCGATGCGTCTTTTGCTGTCGCAGGGCCATCGGCGCATCGGTTATCTGGGCTCCAATCACCCGATCGAAGACGGGCCGCTGCGCCAGCAGGGCTATGCGCAGGCGATGGCCGCCGCCGGGCTGGCCACGCCCGACAACTGGCGCGCCTACGGTTCGCCGGATCTGCAGGGCGGCGAGGCGGCGATGGTGGAGCTGCTGGGGCGTAACCTGCAGCTGAGCGCGGTGTTCGCCTACAACGACGCCATGGCCGCCGGCGCCATGGCGGTGCTGAAAGAAAACGGTATCACAGTGCCGCAGCATTTCTCGCTGATCGGCTTCGACGACATCCCCATCGCGCGTTACACCAGCCCCAAGCTCACTACGGTGCGCTATCCGATCGTCTCGATGGCCACGCTGGCGACCGAGCTGGCGTTGCAGGGCGCAGCGGGCTTGGCGGAGCCGCAGGCCGCTCATCTGTTCATGCCGACGCTGGTACGGCGCCATTCTGTCGCCCCCTGGCAAAGTGAGGCGACGGTCACTCTCTGACGATTTAATCTTGTGTAACCGTTTTCAATCTGTGAGAAAATTCACAGAATATTAACATCGCGCCGTCTATGCTCTAGGCGTTTTCCGGCGCAAAGGCCCTTGCCGCTGCAACCTTTACCTCGCGCTGACACAGCATTTCTCGGAAATAACAAGATCCACGGACGACAGGTGTTGAGTGGAAATCGCCTGGCCTGGGGTGTGCGCACTGCCGGTGACCATTGGCTCAAAGACGAGTAATACCCTACACAGAACCGGAGACTGACAATGAATAAGAAGGTTTTCACCCTGGCCGCCCTGGCCGCAGCCATGATGTTTGGCGCCGCAGCCCATGCTGACACCCGTATTGGCGTCACGATTTACAAGTACGACGACAACTTCATGTCGGTGGTGCGCAAGGCTATTGAGAAAGACGCCAAGGCTTCACCGGACGTCACCCTGCTGATGAATGACTCGCAGAACGACCAGTCCAAGCAGAACGATCAGATCGACGTGCTGCTGGCCAAGGGCGTGAAAGCGCTGGCGATCAACCTGGTCGACCCGGCCGCGGCGCCGGTGGTTATCGATAAGGCGCGCGCAAACGATATCCCGGTGGTGTTCTACAACAAAGAACCTTCCCGCAAGGCGTTGGACAGCTACGACAAGGCGTATTACGTCGGCACCGATTCCAAAGAATCCGGCGTGATCCAGGGCGAGCTGATCGCCAAACACTGGAAAGCCAATCCGGCCTGGGATCTGAACAAAGACGGTCAGATCCAGTATGTGTTGCTGAAGGGCGAACCGGGCCACCCGGATGCCGAAGCGCGCACCACCTACGTGGTGAAAACGCTGAACGAAAAAGGCATCAAGACCCAGCAGCTGCAGATGGATACCGCGATGTGGGATACCGCGCAGGCGAAGGACAAGATGGACGCCTGGCTCTCCGGCCCGAACGCCAACAAGATCGAAGTGGTGATCGCCAACAACGACGCCATGGCGATGGGCGCGGTGGAAGCGCTGAAAGCGCATAACAAGACCAGTATCCCGGTGTTTGGCGTCGATGCGTTGCCTGAAGCGCTGGCGCTGGTGAAATCCGGCGCGATGGCGGGCACGGTGCTGAACGACGCCGACAACCAGGCGAAAGCCACCTTCGAGCTGGCGAAGAACCTGGCGGCGGGCAAACCGGCCACCGAAGGCACCCAATATAAAATCGAAAATAAAGTCGTGCGTATTCCTTACGTCGGCGTAGATAAAGACAACCTGTCTCAGTTTGTTAAATAAGAATTGAGATCCCGCTAAGACCCCGCCTGCGGCGCCAACACCAGGAATACCGCCGGCGGGGATGTTTACGACTGCAAGATCGTTAAGCCAGGTGTATTTATGGCCGATAGCTCACGCGAATTTCTGCTGGAAATGACGGATATCTGTAAGTCATTTCCCGGCGTCAAAGCCTTGGACAATGTCAATTTACGCGTCCGCCCGCACTCGATTCACGCCCTGATGGGGGAGAACGGCGCGGGGAAATCGACGTTGCTGAAATGCCTGTTCGGCATTTACAAAAAAGACAGCGGCAGCATTGTGTTTCAGGGCCGGGAGATCGATTTCAAGAGTTCGAAAGAAGCGCTGGAGCACGGCGTTTCCATGGTGCACCAGGAGCTGAACCTGGTGCTGCAACGCACCGTGATGGACAACATGTGGCTGGGGCGCTATCCGACCAAAGGCCTGTTCGTCGATCAGGAAAAAATGCTCAAAGACACCCAGGCGATCTTCGACGAGCTGGATATCGACATCAACCCGCGCGAAAAGGTGGGCAACCTGTCGGTGTCGCAGATGCAGATGATCGAGATCGCCAAGGCGTTCTCCTACGACGCCAAAATCGTCATCATGGATGAACCGACCTCTTCGCTGACGGAGAAAGAGGTCAATCACCTGTTCACCATCATCCGCAAGCTGAAAGAGCGTGGCTGTGGCATCGTCTATATCTCGCACAAGATGGAAGAGATCTTCCAGCTGTGCGACGAGATAACGGTGTTGCGCGACGGCCAGTGGATCGCCACCCAGCCGCTGGAAGGGCTGGATATGGACAAGATCATCGCCATGATGGTCGGCCGTTCGCTCAGCCAGCGCTTCCCCGACAGGCAGAACACGCCGGGTGAGGTGATCCTCGAGGTGAAGAACCTGACGTCGCTGCGCCAGCCCTCGATCCGCGACGTTTCCTTCGATCTGCACCAAGGCGAGATCCTCGGCATCGCCGGGCTGGTGGGCGCCAAGCGCACCGATATCGTCGAGACGCTGTTCGGCATTCGCGAAAAGGTGGCGGGCACCATCAAGCTGCACGGCAAGGCGATCGACAACCACAGCGCCAACGAAGCGATCAACCACGGTTTTGCGCTGGTGACCGAAGAACGCCGATCCACCGGGATTTATGCCTACCTCGACGTGGGCTTCAACTCGCTGATCTCCAATATCCGCAATTATAAAAACAAGCTCGGCCTGCTGGATAACGCGCGGATGAAGAGCGACACCCAGTGGGTGATCGACGCCATGCGGGTGAAAACGCCGGGGCATCACACCCATATCGGCTCGCTGTCCGGCGGCAATCAGCAGAAGGTGATCATCGGCCGTTGGTTACTGACGCAGCCGGAGATCCTGATGCTGGATGAACCGACGCGCGGCATCGACGTGGGCGCCAAGTTCGAGATTTATCAGCTGATGACCGAACTGGCGAAGAAGGGCAAGGGGATCATTATCGTCTCGTCCGAAATGCCGGAGCTTTTGGGGATCACCGACCGTATTTTGGTGATGAGCAATGGTCAGGTTGCGGGCATCGTTAACACCAAACAGACCTCGCAAAATGAAATCTTACGTCTCGCCTCCCTGCACCTTTAAGGATCGGAATTATGAACGCGCTAAATAAAAAAACCTTATTTACCTATTTCAAGGAAGGCGGCATTTACGTGGTGTTGCTGGTGCTGTTGGCCATCATCATCATTCAGGATCCGACTTTCCTCAGCCTGATGAACCTGAGTAACATCCTGACGCAGTCTTCGGTGCGCATCATCATCGCGCTGGGCGTGGCGGGGCTGATCGTGACCCAGGGCACCGACCTGTCCGCCGGGCGGCAGGTGGGGCTGGCGGCGGTGGTGGCGGCCACGCTGCTGCAGTCGATGGATAACGTCAACAAGGTGTTCCCGCACATGGAAACCTGGTCGATTCCCCTGGTCATCCTGCTGGTGTGTGCGGTCGGCGCGGTGATCGGCCTGGTTAACGGCCTGATTATCGCCTATCTCAACGTGACGCCGTTCATCACTACGCTGGGCACCATGATCATCGTCTACGGCATCAACTCGCTGTATTACGATTCGGTCGGCGCTTCGCCGGTCGCGGGGTTCGATCCGAAGTTTTCCACCTTTGCCCAAGGCTTCTTGCGCTTCGGCGACTTTAAGCTGTCGTACATTACCTTCTATGCGCTGATCGCCATCATATTCGTCTGGATCCTGTGGACCAAGACCCGCTTCGGCAAGAACATCTTCGCCATCGGCGGCAACCCGGAAGCGGCCAAGGTGTCCGGGGTCAACGTGCCGTTGAACCTGATCATGATCTATGCGTTGTCCGGCGTGTTCTACGCCTTCGGCGGCCTGCTGGAAGCGGGGCGCATCGGCAGCGCCACCAATAACCTCGGCTTTATGTACGAGCTGGATGCCATCGCCGCCTGCGTGGTGGGGGGCGTCTCCTTCGCCGGCGGGGTGGGTACGGTGTGGGGCGTGGTGACCGGGGTGATCATCTTCACCGTCATCAATTACGGCCTGACCTATATCGGCATCAACCCGTACTGGCAGTACATCATCAAGGGCAGCATCATCATCTTCGCCGTGGCGCTGGACTCGTTGAAATACGCCAAGAAGAAGTAGATTTGCCACCTCGCAGACCACAAGGCCGGCCTATTGCCGGCCTTTGTTTTGGGCGTTTGCCGCGTCAGGGCTGTTTGGCTTTCTGCTTCTCTTCTTTCAGCTTGTGCTCCAGTTCCACCAACTGTTCCGGTGAAACTGCGGGATAGCCCTGGGCGTCTTCCGGCACGGTGTGCATGGCGGAGATCGGGATCAGCGGGCCAAGGAAGCGCGGTTCGCGCTTGAGGATGTACAGATCGGTCAGCGCGCCCAGGCGAGCGAAGATCTCGCGGGCACGGACCGTCATCATGTCTTTCGGCGACGGCACCGCGTAGCACTGCGCCTGAATGCCCATGTGCAGGGCGATGAACAGCGCGCGCTCGCAGTGGAAACGCTGGGTGATGATGATGAAATCGTTGGTGTCGAACACCTTGCGGGTGCGCACGATGGAGTCCAGGGTACGGAAACCGGCGTAGTCCAGCACGATATCGCTCGGCGCCACGCCGGCGGCGATCAGATCGCGACGCATGGTCATCGGCTCGTTATAGCTTTGCTGGGCGTTGTCGCCGCTCAGCAGCAGGTATTTCACCTTGCCGCTGTTATAGGCGTTGATCGCCCCCTGAATGCGGTAACGGTAGTACTGATTGATCACCCCGGTGCGGTAATACTTGGCGGTGCCGAGCACCACGCCGACCTGGCGGTGTGGCAATTCCTGCAGTTCGTCGTAGACGTAAGGCGCGGTTTTCCAGCTGATCCAGCGATCCAGCGCAATAGCCGAACCCATCAACACCGCAATGATGATGAACAGGCTGATGATCAGGCGTTTCCACATGTTGTTGCCTTACGCGCGCCGGGCTGAAAAAGATGGATCAAGGCTACTTTACCTGACCGAACGACGCAAGACGCGAACCGCCTGAAGCACGCGCGACGCCGCATTTTTAGGCGGTTTTGTCGCACAAAAAAGCCCGGCGGAGCCGGGCTGGGTCAATTTAGCGCGCCATTTAGAACGAGGTGCGCTTGTAGCTGCGGTACTGCGGCCGCCAGAAGTTGTGCTCGATGGCTTTCGACAGCGCGTCTTCGGAGGTGACGATCGCCACGCCCTGCAGCTGCGCCGCTTTACCCACTTCCATGGCGATGCACTTCGACACGCCCTGAATATCGTCGATATTCGGCAGCAGTGCGCCGTGGCCGTCGGTGGCCAGCGGCGAACAGTCCGCCAGCGCGCGGCTGGCGGCCATCAGCATGGCGTCGGTGACGCGGGTGGCGCCGGAGGCCAGCACGCCGAGGCCAATCCCCGGGAAGATGTAGGAGTTGTTGCACTGGGCGATCGGGTACAGCTGCTCTTTATAGCTCACCGGCGCGAACGGGCTGCCGGTTGCCACCAGGGCGGCGCCGTCGGTCCAGTTGATGATGTCTTCCGGACGGGCTTCCACGCGCGAGGTCGGGTTGGACAGCGGCATCACGATAGGGCGTTCGCAGTGCTTGTGCATTTCGCGGATCAGCTCTTCGGTAAACAGCCCCGGCTGGCCGGACACCCCGATCAGAATGGTCGGCTTGGCGTTGCGCACCACGTCCAGCAGCGAGATGGCGTCGCTGGCGGTTTCCCAACCGGCCAGGTTGTCGCTCTTCTGTACCAGCTTGCTCTGGAAATCGAGCAGGTTCGGCAGTTTGTCGGTCAGCAGGCCGAAGCGGTCGACCATGAATACGCGGGCGCGCGCTTCGTCTTCGCTCAAACCTTCGGACTTCATCTGCGCGATGATTTGCTCGGCGATGCCGCAGCCGGCGGAACCGGCGCCGAGGAAGGTGACGGTCTGATCGCGCAGCTGGCTGCCGGCGGCGCGGCTGGCGGCGATCAGGCTGCCGAGGGTGACCGCGGCGGTGCCCTGGATGTCATCGTTGAAGCAGCAGATCTCGTCGCGATAGCGGTTCAACAGCGGGGTGGCGTTGTTCTGCGCGAAGTCTTCGAACTGCAGCAGCACGTTCGGCCAGCGGCGTTTGACCGCCTGAATAAACTCTTCGACGAAGGCGTGGTACTCCTCGCCGGAGATGCGCGGATGGCGCCAGCCCATGTACAGCGGATCGTTGAGGCGCTGCGGGTTGTTGGTGCCGACGTCCAGCACCACCGGCAGCGTGTAGGCCGGGCTGATGCCGCCGCAGGCGGTGTACAGCGACAGCTTGCCGATGGGGATGCCCATGCCGCCGATGCCCTGGTCGCCCAGGCCGAGGATACGCTCGCCGTCGGTGACCACGATCACCTTGACGTTCTGCTTGGTGGCGTTTTGCAGCATGTCATCGATGCGATCGCGGTTCGGGTAGGAGATGAACAGCCCGCGCGCGCGGCGATAGATATCGGAGAAGTGTTCGCAGGCCTCGCCGACGGTCGGGGTGTAGATGATCGGCATCATCTCGCTCAGGTGCGAGTCCAGCAGGCGGTAGAACAGGGTTTCGTTGGTGTCCTGAATGTTGCGCAGGTAGATGTGCTTGTCGTTGTCGTTCTTGAAATCCTGGTACTGACGGTAGGCGCGTTCCACCTGTTCTTCGATGGTTTCCACCGCTTCCGGCAGCAGGCCGTGCAGGTTGAAGTGGCTACGTTCTTCCTCGGTGAAAGCGCTGCCTTTGTTCAGCAGCGGAAATTCCAGCAGAATCGGGCCGGCGTAAGGGATGTAGAGCGGGCGTTTGCTTTCGTATTCTAGTTCCATCAGTTTTACTCTTCACGTATCAGATAACTTTATTGCCGACGATCCTAAGAGATAAAGAGAAGATGTACAGCATTTGTTGCCAGATGATGAACCAGGTTGGCGTAATTATCGACAATCAAATGATTTTTTAACTAAAGAAAGTCTCTCTGGCGGCGTTGGGGCATTGTATTTGGCGGGCGGGGCTGTTAGCGGCGGAACCGGATGGCTCCGCCGTGGTGCGCTTAGAACGCGGCGCGGCTGACGTTTTGGCAGCCCAGTGCCGCCAGCGTGGCACGGGTGGCGTCCCACTGGCTGAGGATCGCCTCTTGCGGTTCGACCAGCACGGCGCGGCGGATGTTCAGGCAATCGCCGCCGGAGAGGTTCAGCAGGATCAGCGCGGCCTGCAGCGGCGGCAGGCTCGGGTTGAAGGCGGCGTTTTCTGCATAGCGGCCGGCGTAGAGGTTACCGTCCTGTGTTTCCAGCGCCACGCCGCTGTGGGCGTTGCTGTACGGTGCGTGGCTCTGATTGGCCGCAGCCAGCGCCGCCTGCGTCAGCGCATCGTCCAGCGCCAACCGATGGCCGTGATCGACCTTGTCCATCAGCAGCGAAGCGATATCCAGATCTTTCGGGCCGAAGGCGTCCGGCAGATAGTCCGCCAGCGTGGCCGGCGCGCGGCCCGGCAGACGGATCTGCAGCTCGCCGCCGCTGTTCAGTTCATTCATAAACTGACGGCAGTGGCCACACGGCGTGTAGTTGACGGTGACCGAGGCCAGCGCCGGCTCGCCGCGCAGCCAGGCATGGGTAACCGCGCACTGTTCCGCATGCACGGTTTGCTGCAGCGGTGCGCCGCTGAATTCCATATTGGCGCCGAAATAGAGGTTGCCACTTTGCCCGCGCGCGATGGCGCCGACGTGGAAGTGCGATATCGGGGTTAACGAGCAGGCCGCCGCCAGCGGCAGCAGCGCGAATGCCAGCGCGTCATCGTCCAACCCGCAGCCTGTGCGGATCGCCGCCGCTTGCTCGGCCGTGAACATCGCCGGAAAGTCAGGCGCGTCCAGATAGGGCCGCAGGGCGGATTGCAGTGTCGCAGGCAGTGCGCTGAACGCGGTGTGAAAACGCGGATGCATAGAAAGTCTCTCTACAGGTTAACGGGATAACATTCTAGGCAGGCCAGAGACATTAAAGTGTGATTAATGTCTCTTAATTGGTGAAATTAATGCAATGAGATACATAAATGCGAGATGTATCGCAAGTTTCACCCTGTTCAACCGAACAGGTGCAGCAGCACCGGGAACAGGAACGGCGCCAGCAGCGAGGTGATGATGCCGCAGATCACCAGCGCCAGCGAGCCGAAAGCGCCTTCCTGGTAGTCCATCTCCGCGCAGCGTGCGGTGCCCAGCGCGTGGGATGCGGTACCCATCGCCAGACCGCGCGCCGAGTGGGTGGTGATTTTCAACAGGTTGAACAGCGTATGGCCGAACACGGCGCCAAGGATACCGACGAAAATGACGCAGACCGCGCTGATCGCCGGAATGCCGCCGAGCGAGTCCGCGACGGCCATCGCGATCGGCGTAGTGACCGATTTCGGCAGGATAGAGGCGGCGATTTCCGGCGTGGCGCCCAGCCACAGGGCGATGGCGCCGCCGCTGATCATGGCGGTCAGGCTGCCGATGAAGCACACCGCGATAATCGACTTCCAGCGCGCGCGGATCTGGTGCAGCTGTTCATACAGCGGGAAGGCCAGCGCGACGACCGCCGGCTGCAGCAGATCGTTGAGGATTTTGCTGCCCTGAAAGTAGCGCTCATAGGGGATGCCGGTGAGCAGCAGCAGCGGGATGATCACCGCCATGGAAACCAGCAGCGGGTTGAGCAGCGGCATGTTCAGCTTGCGCGCCAGCCAGCGCGCGGCGAAATAGACCGCCAGCGTCAGCGGCAGCGACCACCAGATTTCATGGATCATGGGTTGCCCTCCGTGTCATCGGGCTTACCGGCGATGCGGCGCTCGCGGTGAAAATAGTGTGAGGTATAGCCGACCACCACCAGCACCATCAGCGTGCTGATGAGGCAAGAGATAACCAGCGGGCCCAGATGCGCGACGATCTGGTCGTAGTATTTCATCACCCCGACGCCGATCGGCACGAACAGCAGCACCATGTAGCGGATCAGCAAATGGCAGCCGGGTTTAACCCATTTGGCCGGCAGAATCTGGGTAGAGAGCAGGGCGAACAGCAGCAGCATGCCGAGGATGCTGCCGGGAATGGCGAACGGCAGCAGCGCCGCCAGCGCATTGCCGACGAACAGACAAAGGTAGATGAGGAGCAGGGCTCTCAGGTATTTCCAGCACAGTGTGAGCACGTTGGCCATTGTCTTTTCCCGTTTAACCGATGCATTCATCATACAATTAAACTGTGAGCCATGCCACAGATCGCACCATGAATTCTCGCTATGGATGCCATGCCCGATCGGCGGGTTGACAGCCCGCAATCGCTGGTACGCGTGGGTTCAGCGCGTGTCTTCAGCGGTTGCCGCCGCGTGTTCTGCCAGCCGGTGGCCGAGGAAGAAAAACAGCAGGCTGAGCAGTGCGGCGACGATCAGCATCACGAACATCAGAGGCGGCGCGGCATAGCTGAGCAGTACCCCGCACAGCACCGGGTTGATGGCGCCGCCCAGCGCGCTGAGATTTTGTACCCCATAGTAGCTGCCTTTCAGGTGCGGCGGCGCGATAAAGTCGATGAACATGTATTCCACCGGGATAACGATGATTTCGCCGAGGGTAAACACCGCCATCGCCGCCAGCCACAGCCAGACCGCCTGGCCGGCCACCATAAAACCGAGCAGCCCGACGATGAAAAACAGCGTGCCCAGCGCCAGCCAGCGCAGCATGTTTTCCTGACGCATGCCGCGGCTGAGCAGGTATTGCAGGGCGATGACGATGCTGGCGTTGACGATCATCACCAGCCCGATGATTTTGTAGGCGAACTCGGCGCTGGAGACGGTGATCAGGTATTGCGACAGATAGCCGGTGAACTGACCGAACACGACGGCACCCAGGGTACTGCCGAGAGTGAAGTAGATCAGCCGCCGATCGCTGCGCAGGATAGTCACCGTCTGGCGGAAGTTGGGGAGCGCCGCGGGGGCGGCTGGCGTTGCGCGCTGTTCCCGACCGCGCAAGCGCAGGCTTAGCGTCGCCACCGTCGCCAGCGCCAACCCGCCCGACAGGTAAAACGGCAGCAGTGGGCTAAGCCCGGCCACCAGAACGCCGAGCGCAGAGCCGATCGCCCAGCCGACGTTGACCAATGTGTAGTTGATTGAGAAAGCCTTGATGCGCTGCTCGACCGGCAACCCGTCGGCGAAGCAGGCTTTAATGGTGATGCTCAGCACAGAATAACAGGTATGCAGGATCGCCAGCACCACGATCACGCCGCCGGGGCGCGGGATCCAGGGAAGGGCGAAGAAGCTCAGCGCAAACAATAAAATCGACAGCAGGATCAGGCGGTTCTTGCTGAATTTGTCCACCAGATAGCCGCCGTACAGGCTGGCAAGGATGCCGAGGGTCAGGCTGACGCCCAGGATCACGCCCACGCTCTTCGGCAGCAGATGGAAATGCTCGGTGAGATAGATGGTAATGAACGGCAGCGTCACGCCGCGGCCGATGGTCAACACCAGCGAACTGGCCAGCAGCATGTTAATCAGCGAGGGGAATCCCTTCATTCGAAGCCTGTGTATGCATACAGTTATTGGGCAATGCAGATAACATAGCGTATTTTGGCGAGGACGGAAGGGGAAAGCCTAAAATTAGTTTAAAAACAGAGGCTGCGTCGGCAGCCTCGTCAAAAACAGCATTATTTACCGTGTTCGGCCTGCAGCGTGGCGAACCACGGCTGCACGAAGTCGCTGCTGCTGCCCCAGCCGGGGATGATCTTCGCCAGCCCGGCGACGTTGACCGGCCCCGGCTGCGCCAGCAACAGCGCTTGCGGAATGACCGTCGCTTTGAACTGATAGCTGTCCGGCGTGCTTTCCCCGGCGATCTTGTTGGCCACCAGGCGCAGGTTGACTGCACCGATAAGTTTCGGATCCACCGCCACGCTGACCTGCCACGGGCTGCCGGCTTCGCGCATCAGTTGTAAGTCCTGGTTGGAGATATCGATGCTGTACAGCTTGATCTCGGTGCGGCCGTTCTCTTTCAATGCCTTGTAAGCGCCCTGGGTGAAGGCGTCCCAGGTGCCCCAGATGGCGTCGATCTTGCCTTTCGGGTATTTCGCCAGCACCGCGCCCACCTTGTTGGCGGTATCGCCCTGTACGTCGGAGGAGACCGCGCCGATCGATTCCAGCTCGTGAATGCCCGGATGCTGTTTCAGCAGCTGCTGATAGGCGGCCTGGCGGCGTTCCATTGGCGGGAAGCCGGCTACCCAGAGTTTGATGATGTTGGCCTGGCCGTTGAAATCCTTCACCAGCTGGCCGAAGGAGGCGTTGGCCAGCGAAGCGTCGTCCTGCTGCGAGACGGTGACGCCGGGAACGCTGCCGCTGACGTCGGTATCGAAAGCCGCGACGGCGATGCCGGCCACCGCGATACGTTTGACCAACTCGGTGGAATAGGGGGCTCGTCCCTGCGAGAGGATGATGCCGTCATATTTCTGGCTGATAGCCTGGTTGACGAAGTCCTGGAAACGCGCGTCGTCGCCGTTGCTGAGGAAGGTGTCCACCTTGAAGCCCAGCTTGCGTCCTTCCTGAATGGCGCCCGCCAAAAATTGCGTGGTGTTGTCGTCGGATCCGAGGTTGCGGATCACCGCGATGCGCACCGGCCCCTGATGCTGAGCGATGGCGGCCGGCACGGCGGCGTTTTCCGCCGCCTGCAGCGGCAGGGCAGCCAGCAGGCTGAGGGCGAGCAGCGAAGTCTTGAGATTTTTCATTATTATAGGCTCCAAAAAAGCGGATAAACGGTCCCAGTGAAGGTCTGTTATAGCAGTCTTTCTGTCTGGACGTCTATTTGTTGTTGCGGAGCATCATAGCGAGATGTGGCAGGCGGGGGAATCAGAGCGGTTATGACTTTTTCTTACTACTTATAACGTCGGGTTTGAGGCATTAAAAAAGGGCCGAGCAAGCTCGACCCTTGATGTAACGCGCCGGTGCGGTTACTTGACCTGCATACCAGGCTGTGCGCCGCTGTCCGGGCTCAGCAGGAAGATCTCTTTCCCGCCGGGGCCCGCCGCCATCACCATGCCTTCCGAAACGCCGAAGCGCATTTTGCGCGGCGCCAGGTTGGCGACCATGATGGTCAGGCGGCCTTCCAGCGCTTTCGGATCCGGGTAAGCGGAGCGAATGCCGGAGAAGATCTGGCGCGATTCGCCGCCCAGATCCAACTGCAGCTTCAGCAGTTTGTCGGAGCCTTCGACAAAGTCGGCGCTCTTGATCAGGGCGATACGCATGTCCACCTTGGCGAAGTCGTCGAAGGTGATGGTTTCCTGAATAGGATCATCGGCCAATGGACCGGTCACCGGCTTGGCGGCGGCCATGTCTTCTTTCGAGGCGTTGACCATTTCGCTGACCTTGTCCAGATCGATGCGGTTGAACAGCGCTTTGAATGCGTTCACTTGGTGGCCCAGCAGCGGCTGCGGGATTGCGTCCCAGCTCAGCTCGGCGTTGAGGAACGCTTCGGCGCGTTCGGTCAGCGAAGGCAGCACCGGCTTCAGGTAAGTCATCAGCACGCGGAACAGGTTGATGCCCATCGAGCAGATGGCCTGCAGATCGGCGTCGCGGCCTTCTTCCTTCGCCACCACCCAAGGTGCCTGCTCATCCACGTAGCGGTTGGCCAGATCGGCCAGCGCCATGATTTCGCGGATCGCGCGGCTGAACTCGCGGCCGGCGTAAGCTTCGGCGATGCTCTGCGCCGCGTCGACGAAGGTCTGGTACAGCGCCGGATCGGCCAGGCTGTCGGCCAGCTTGCCGCCGAAGCGTTTGTTGATAAAGCCGGCGTTACGTGACGCCAGGTTCACCACCTTGTTGACGATGTCGGCGTTTACGCGCTGCACGAAGTCTTCCAGATTGAGATCGATATCATCAATGCGTGAAGAGAGCTTGGCGGCGTAGTAATAGCGCAGGCAGTCGGCGTCCAGATGCTGCAGGTAGGTGCCAGCCTTGATGAAGGTGCCGCGCGACTTGGACATTTTGGCGCCGTTCACCGTCACGTAGCCGTGCACGAACAGGTTGGTCGGTTTGCGGAAGTTGCTGCCTTCCAGCATCGCCGGCCAGAACAGGCTGTGGAAGTAGACGATGTCCTTGCCGATAAAGTGATACAGCTCGGTGGTGGAATCTTTGCGCCAGAACTCGTCGAAGTCCAGATCGCCGCGCTTGTCGCACAGGTTCTTGAAGGAGCCCATGTAGCCGATCGGCGCGTCCAGCCAGACGTAGAAGTATTTGCCCGGCGCATCCGGGATCTCGAAGCCGAAGTAAGGCGCATCGCGGGAGATGTCCCACTGCTGCAGGCCGGATTCGAACCACTCCTGCATCTTGTTCGCTACTTGCTCTTGCAGCGCGCCGGAGCGCGTCCACGCCTGCAGCATTTCGCTGAAGGCCGGCAGGTCGAAGAAGAAGTGCTCGGAGTCGCGCATCACCGGCGTCGCGCCGGAAACCACGGACTTCGGATCGATCAGTTCCGTCGGGCTGTAGGTGGCGCCGCACACTTCGCAGTTATCGCCGTATTGATCCGGCGATTTGCATTTCGGGCAGGTGCCTTTCACGAAACGGTCCGGCAGGAACATGCCTTTCTCCGGATCGTACAGCTGAGAAATGGTACGGTTCTTGATAAAACCGTTTTCTTTCAGGCGGCTGTAAATCAGGGTGGACAGCTCACGGTTTTCATCGCTATGGGTCGAATGGTAGTTGTCATAGCTGATGCCAAAGCCGGCGAAATCCTGTTGGTGCTCCTGGCTCATCTCCGCGATCATTTCTTCCGGTTTCACGCCCAGTTGCTGCGCTTTCAGCATGATCGGCGTGCCGTGCGCGTCGTCCGCGCAGATGAAGTGCACTTCGTGGCCGCGCATTCGTTGGTAACGCACCCAGATATCCGCCTGGATGTGCTCGAGCATGTGGCCGAGATGGATGGAACCATTTGCGTACGGTAGCGCGCACGTCACCAATAATTTTTTCGCGACTTGAGCCATAGTGAGAACTTGCTTTCTGTAATGAATAAAAGGGCCTTCGATGTTAACCGATCGCGCCCTTCGCTGCTAGGGCGGTTTCTTGCAGGTTATATGCGCCAGCGGCAGCGCAGTTCTGATATGCTTAGCCGGAAGCTACTCATTCAAAATCAAGGAGCCGGGATGAACGCAAAATCCCCTGAGCAGACCAACCCCGAAGTTCTGCGCGCCCTGGTGACCGGTGTACTGGCCGCCTTTGAACACCCGACGTTGAAAAACAACCTGACCGCATTGAAGGCCATTCATCACTGCGCGTTGCTGGACGATGTACTGCATATAGAACTGACGATGCCGTTTGCCTGGCAGAGCGGTTTTGAGGCGCTGCAGGCGAGCGTCGGCCCCGAGCTGTTGCGCGTGACCGGCGCTTCCGCCATCGACTGGAAGCTGAAACACGACATCACGACGCTGAAACGCGCCAACGGCCAGGCCGGCATCAAAGGCGTGCGCAACATCGTCGCCGTCAGCTCCGGCAAAGGCGGGGTGGGGAAATCCAGCACCGCCGTCAACCTGGCGCTGGCGCTGGCCGCCGAAGGGGCCAAGGTCGGTATTCTGGACGCCGACATTTACGGCCCGTCGATCCCCAACATGCTGGGTACCGAACATGAGCGGCCGACCTCGCCGGACGGTCAGCACATGGCGCCGATCGTGGCGCACGGCCTGGCGACCAACTCCATCGGTTACCTGGTGACCGACGATAACGCCATGGTGTGGCGCGGCCCGATGGCCAGCAAGGCGCTGATGCAGCTGCTGCAGGATACGCTGTGGCCGGATCTGGATTACCTGGTGCTGGACATGCCGCCGGGCACCGGCGACATCCAGCTGACGCTGTCGCAGAACATTCCGGTGACCGGCGCGCTGGTGGTTACCACCCCGCAGGATATCGCTTTGCTGGATGCCGCCAAGGGTATCGTGATGTTCGAGAAAGTGCATGTGCCGGTGCTGGGCATCGTGGAGAACATGAGCGTGCACATCTGCAGCAACTGCGGTCACCATGAGCCGATCTTCGGCACCGGTGGCGCTGAGAAGCTGGTGCAGAAATACCACAGCCGTCTGCTGGGGCAGATGCCGCTGCATATCTCGCTGCGCGAAGACCTGGATCGCGGTACGCCGACGGTGATCAGCCGCCCGGACAGCGAATTCGCCGAGATGTATCGCCAGCTCGCCGGCCGCGTGGCCGCGCAGATGTATTGGCAGGGCGAGGCGATCCCGACGGAGATTGCTTTCCGCGCGCTGTAATCTGCCTATGGCAATGCACGAGCCCGGCTTAAACGCCGGGTTTTTTTATAGGATGCGAGCAGGGTTGTGCAAATCCGCGCGGGTATAAGGACGTTCGATTTGCGCCAGCGTTTTGGCGATATGTTCCAGCAACCCCTGGGTGGGGGCCGGCTGACGCTGTCCCATCAGTGCCAACGGCAAGGCCAGCGCGATGGCCAGGTGTGGCCAGGAAAGGCATGGGCGAGCCTTGGCGCGTTGCAGCCACAGGAACAGTGCGCTGGCCAGGTAGCCTAAAATCAATCCGCTGATCACCTCGGATACTGAGTGAACGCGAATTTCCAGCCGCGACACGCCGATGGTGAAAGGCAATATCCACCCGGTCAATAGCGCGAGGCTGCGCACCGGATGGGAAAATCGGCCGGTCAATGCCCAGAGCAGCGGCGGCCAGATGCTGGCTGCGAGGGCCGAATGGCCGCTGAATCCGGTGAAATCATAACTTGCGTTACCAATACCCCAGCCCATAAAGGCCAGTTTGGACAGGCAGACCAGCCCGCCGGTGAAGCCGAAGATCAACGCCCACTGCCAGCCTGCCGCGCGGGTGGCGGAAGACGCGAGCAGCAACAAAAACAGAATCAGCGCGCAGGGTAGCAGCAGCATGCTGTCGCCGAAAAAAGTCAAAAAATACCAATCCAGCACATCAATCTCCGATGAAAGACTACGGGGTCCAGAAGTCAGCGCTGGAGTTTAACCTGTTGCCGGGCATTGCCCTAGCCGTGAGATTCTTAAAATGCGCGTTGCCGATACGGCGCGATAGCCCGAATTCGCCCGCCGTCGCGCAATATACAGTGGCGCAAACCCCGACGACTCCCTATAATTGTCGCGTTTTAGTTCCCCCCTTCACATTACGAAATCAGGTCTTTAATTTTATGACTGACAATCCGCATCAGTGCGTCATTATTGGTATAGCTGGCGCATCTGCCTCCGGAAAAAGCCTTATTGCCAGCACGTTGTACCGCGAACTCCGCGAGCAGGTCGGCGATGAGCACATCGGCGTTATTCCAGAAGACAGTTACTATAAAGACCAGACTCACCTGACCATGGAAGAACGGGTCAAAACCAACTATGACCACCCGAGCGCCATGGATCACAATCTGCTGTTCCAGCATCTGCAGATGCTGAAGGCCGGCAAGGCGATCGAACTGCCGCTGTACAGCTACACCGAACACACGCGCAAGAAAGAAACCGTCCATCTCGAACCTAAAAAAGTGATTATTCTGGAAGGGATCTTGCTGCTGACGGATATCCGCCTGCGCCAGGAAATGAACTTCTCGATCTTTGTCGACACGCCGCTGGATATCTGCCTGATGCGCCGCATGAAGCGCGACGTCAACGAGCGCGGCCGCTCGATGGATTCGGTGATGGCGCAATACCAGAAGACCGTGCGCCCGATGTTCCTGCAGTTTATCGAACCTTCCAAACAATACGCCGATATCATCGTCCCGCGTGGCGGCAAGAACCGCATCGCGATCGATATTCTGAAAGCCAAAATCAGCCAATTCTTTGAATAATGCCGCTTAATGGCCGGAAATGTGCATTTCCGGCCGGCGGCCAACTATTTGCACCCCGGCGTAGACCTTTCGCCCGTTGTGTGGCAATTTTTGTTTAGTGACGCGTTTTGATGGAGAAGAAAGACATGAGACTGTGCGACCGCGATATAGAAGCCTGGCTGGATAGCGAGAAACTGGTGATTTCCCCGCGCCCGCCGCTCGAACGCATCAACGGGGCCACAGTAGATGTCCGTTTGGGCAATCAGTTCCGCGTGTTCAGTGGCCATACCGCGCCTTTTATCGATCTTAGCGGGCCGAAAGACGAAGTCAGCGCCGCGCTGGATCGCGTGATGAGCGACGAGATTGTCCTGCCGGAAGGCGAGGCGTTCTTCCTCCATCCCGGCGAGCTGGCCCTGGCGGTGACGTTCGAATCCGTGACGCTGCCGGATGATCTGGTTGGTTGGCTCGACGGCCGTTCTTCTTTGGCGCGCCTGGGGCTGATGGTGCACGTGACCGCGCACCGTATCGATCCGGGCTGGCATGGGCGCATCGTGCTGGAGTTCTACAACTCCGGCAAGCTGCCGCTGGCGCTGCGGCCGGGGATGCTGATTGGCGCCCTGAGCTTTGAGCCGTTGTCCGGCCCGGCGGCCCGGCCATACAACAGCCGCCAGGACGCAAAATATCGCGATCAGCAGGGCGCAGTAGCCAGTCGAATCGACAAGGACTAACGGCGCGGGATGCACCGTCGGTGTGGCGCTGACAAGAGGGTGGCATGAGAAGATTACTGACGACATTGGCGATTTTACTGGTGGTCGTGGTGGCGGGGATGTCCGCGCTGGTACTGCTGGTCAATCCGAATGATTTTCGCGGCTACATGGTCAAAAAGGTCGAGCAGAAGAGCGGCTACCAACTGACGCTCGAAGGCGACCTGCGGTGGCACATCTGGCCGCAGCTCAGCATTTTGGCCGGCCGCATGACGCTAACCGCACCGGGTGCCAAAGCGCCGGTGGTGAGTGCGGAAAACATGCGCCTCGATGTCAAACTGTTGCCGCTGCTGTCGCATCAGCTGTTTGTGAAGCAGGTGATGTTGAAAAACGCGGTTATCCGCCTCACGCCCGACAGCGAAGAGCACTCGCAGGTGGACGCCCCAATCGCACCTGCCGGTAGCGGTACTGACGCGGCAGACGCGGCCTGGAAGTTCGATATCGATAACCTTCGGGTGGTGGACAGCCTGCTGATTTGGCAGCGTGCCGATAACGAACAAATCAATGTCCGGGATATCAATCTCACCCTGCAACAAACGGAGAAACGCCAGGCGCAGCTGGAACTTTCCAGCCGGGTCAACCGCGATCAGCGTGACCTGACCTTCAGCATGGCGGCCGATGTCGATCTGCAGCAGTTCCCACGCCAGATTGGCGCCAAAGTGACCCAGTTCAATTACCAACTGGCGGGCGCGGATATTCTGAACGGCGGTATTCAGGGAGAGGGTAATGCCCAGGTGGTCTATCAGCAGACGCCGGCGCAGATTGCCGTCAGCCAGCTGAACGTCAGCGCCAATAACAGTCAGTTGACCGGCGATATCAGCGCCACGCTGGGGGCAGTGCCCGGCTATGTGGTGAACCTCAATTCGGCAAACCTCGATCTCGACGCGCTTTCCGGCTGGCAATCCAGCACCACGACCGCCGAGCAGCCCGCCGTGACTTCCGCGCCGGTGATCGCCAGCCAGGTTGACGATCGGCAGCAAAACCTGGAGGCGCTGCGCGATTTCACTGCACAATTGAACCTGCAGGCGGCACAGGTAACCTATCGCGGTATGAACGTTGCCCAGTTGGCCGTTACGGCGGACAACCAACGCGGCCTGCTGACGTTGCACAAGCTTGCCGGGCAATTGGCCGGCGGAGATTTCTCCTTGCCGGGAACGCTCGACGCGCGCGGCAATAAACCGGTGATAAGCGTACAACCGGTGCTGAATCAGGTTGAGCTCGGCACGGTGCTCAAGGCATTCGATATGCCGCAGATGCTCACCGGCAAGTTCAGCATGAAAGGGGATCTGACCGGCGATCGCCTCTCTTCACAGGCATTTGAGCGCCGCTGGCGCGGTACGGCGCAGCTGGCGATGCAGGATGCGCAGCTGCACGGCCTGAATATTCAGCAGCTGATTCAGCAGGCGGTGGCGCGTAATGATAACAGCGTACGTGGGCAAGACAGCTATCAGCGCTATACCGAAGTCAAAAGCGTCTCGGCGCAGGCCAGCCTGAGTCAGGGCATGGTCAAACTTAGCGGCCTGACGGCGGATTCGCCTTTGCTGGCGCTGACCGGCGCCGGCAGCATCGATATGCCGGGCAAACAGTGCGACATGGCGCTCAACGTGCGCGTCACCGGCGGTTGGCAAGGGCGCGGCGAGCTGATTGAGCAACTGCAAAAAACGCCGATCCCGCTGCGGGTCTATGGGCCTTGGCAACAGCTGAATTATCAACTGCAGGTCGATCAAGTGTTGCGCAAAACGCTGCAGGATCGGGCCAAGGATGCGTTGAACAAATGGGCTGAAAAGAACAAGGATTCGCGCGAAGGCCAGGATCTGAAGAAGCTGCTCGACAAGCTGTAATCTCCTCTGACGCGGGTCGCATTGTGGCCCGCGTCAATCTCGATGTTTCCCGCGATAATTTCTCTCCGTTACCTTGATGAAGGTCATGAAGACTCGCGCGCAGTTTGTGCAGAGTAAGGGACTGTTCTGCTATGACTATGCGCCTGAGCGCGAAAACATGACGAGTTGAGGAAACATGATAGAGCTTCTTATTGGTGCCGTAGTGGCGGCGGGGGTGGGCCGTTACATCATCAAGGGGTATTCCGCCACCGGCGTCTTGATGGTGGGCGGGTTACTGCTGCTCGGTATCAGCGCCCTGATGGGGAAAACGCTGTTGCCGTCCGGCGCGGCGTCTACCGGCTGGCGCGCGACCGACATGATCGAATACGTCAAGATCTTGCTGATGAGCCGCGGCGGTGATCTGGGCATGATGATCATGATGCTGTGCGGCTTCGCCGCTTACATGACGCATATCGGCGCCAACGACGTGGTCGTCAAGCTGGCCTCGCGCCCGTTGCAGATGATCAACTCGCCTTATCTGCTGATGGTGGCGGCCTATTTTGTCGCTTGCCTGATGTCATTGGCGGTCTCTTCCGCCACTGGCCTCGGCGTATTGCTGATGGCGACGCTGTTCCCGTTGATGGTGAACGTTGGCATCAGCCGCGGGGCGGCGGCGGCCATTTGCGCTTCGCCGGCGGCGATTATCTTGGCGCCGACCTCTGGCGACGTGGTGCTGGCGGCCAAGGCGGCGGAGATGCCGCTGGTGGACTTCGCGTTCAAAACCACGCTGCCGATCTCGATTGCCGCTATCGTCTGCATGGCCGTGGCGCACTTTTTCTGGCAGCGCTATCTCGACAAAAAGAACAATGAACAGCATCACATCATGGATGTCAGCGAAATCAACACCCACGCGCCGGGGTTCTATGCGATTTTGCCGTTTACGCCGATCCTCGGCGTGCTTATTTTCGACGGAAAATGGGGGCCGGAGCTGCACATCATTACCGTACTGGTCGGGTGCATACTGTTGGCGGCGGTGATCGAGTTTGTGCGCAGCTTCAGCGCCAAACAGGTGTTCAGCGGCCTGGAAGTGGCCTATCGCGGCATGGCGGACGCTTTCGCCAGCGTGGTGATGCTGCTGGTGGCCGCGGGTGTGTTCGCGCAGGGGCTGAGCACCGTCGGCTTTATCAGCGGCTTGATCGGGCTGGCGCAGTCGTTCGGCACCGGCGGTTTGATCATGATGTTGGTGCTGGTGGTGATCACCATGCTGGCGGCCATGACCACCGGTTCCGGCAATGCGCCGTTCTATGCGTTCGTCGAACTGATCCCGAAACTGGCGGCGCAGATGGGCGTGAATCCGGCCTATCTGGTGATCCCGATGCTGCAGGCGTCTAACCTCGGCCGCACGCTGTCGCCGGTCTCCGGCGTGGTGGTGGCGGTTTCCGGCATGGCGAAAATCTCGCCGTTCGAGGTGGTGAAACGCACTTCGGTGCCGGTAATTGTCGGGTTGGTGGTGGTGATCGTGGCGACCGAGCTGCTGGTTCCCCAGTAAAAGAAAGGCCGGGCGATGCCCGGCCTCAATGCTAAACCTCGTAGTCCTCCGGTGGGGGAGGCGGGGTGATCTTCACTTTCAGAATGCGGTGGCTGTTAACCTCCAGCGGTTCGAACAGATAGTCACCGATCTTGATTTGCTCGCCTTCTTGCGGCACACGCTGACTGTGTTCCATCAGCAGCCCCGCCAGCGTGTGGTATTCGCGTTTTTCTTCCAGCGGCATCGGCAGGTACAGCACCAGATCTTCCAGCGGCATATAGCCGTTGGCAATCCAGCTGCCATCTTCGTTTTGCTGAATGTCATGGCGTGCGTCCACCTCTTCGCCGGCCTCCGGCAGATTGCCGGCGATAGTTTCCATCACGTCCGTCAGGGTGACGATACCTTCGACGGAGCCGAACTCGTCGACCACAAAGGCAAAGTGCGTCTGCGCCTGGCGGAACTGCTCCAGGGCGCTTAACAGCGTGAGCTGTTCCGGGAAGATCAGCGGTTGGCGTATCAGCGCGCGCAGATCCAGCGGCGCCTGCGCCAACTGCTGTTTGAGGACGTCGATAGTATGGATAACGCCCAGCGGTTCGTCGCTGGCGCTGCTTTCCACCACCACGATGCGCGTGTGCTGATTACGCTCCAGCAATTGCGTCAGTTTCTCCTGCGGATCGTTCAGCTCGAGATATTCGACGTCGTGACGCGAAGTCATGATGCTGCTGACCGTGCGCTGCGCCATGCCCAGCACGCGTTCGATCATGCGGCGCTCTTGCTGATTGAAGATCTCGCCGTTTTCGCTGTCGCTGTCCGCCAGCAGGTTGGCGGAGTGGCTGTCGACCTCCGCTTCTTCGTGTTTACCACTCAGCATGCGCAGTACCGCCTCGGCGGTGCGCTCGCGCAGTGGCCGCACCTTCGACAGGAAGCGCCGGCGGTTGAACTGTGCCAGTTGGTTCAATGCTTCGATCATCACCGAGAAGCCGATCGCCGCGTAGAGGTAACCTTTCGGAATGTGGTAGCCGAAGCCCTCCGCCACCAGGCTGAAGCCGATCATCAGCAGGAAGCTCAGGCACAGGATAACGATAGTCGGGTGAGCGTTGACGAAGCGCGTCAGCGGCTTGCTTGCCAGCAGCATCAGGCCGATGGCGATACACACCGCGATCATCATCACCGCCAGGTGGTCGACCATACCGACCGCGGTGATCACCGAGTCGAGCGAGAAAACGGCATCCAGCACCACGATCTGCGCCACCACCGGCCAGAAACGCGCGCCTTTGCGTGCGCCGTGCTGCTCTTCATCCTTGCCCTCCAGCCGCTCATTAAGTTCCATGGTGGCTTTGAACAGCAGGAATATCCCACCGACCAGCATGATCAGATCGCGGCCGCTGAAGGGGTGCTCCGCGACGATGAACATCGGTTTGGTCAGCGTCGCCAGCCACGAGATGGAAGCGAGCAGCGCCAGGCGCATGACCAGCGCCAGCAACAGACCGACGACACGAGCCTTATCTCTTTGTTGTTTTGGTAGTTTGTCCGCCAGAATGGCGATGAAGACAAGGTTGTCTATACCCAGAACGATTTCCAGCACGACCAATGTGGCCAGGCCGGCCCAAATTGTTGGATCAGCGATCCATTCCATACGCCCAATTTCACCTGTAAGTTCTACGGCTTATGCCGCACGGGAATGATGGGCGCTGGGGCGGCAAAATTCAACTTTAATTCGAAGATGTAATAGTGAGTGAAGGTGAGTATCGGGTTAAGATCTAAGGAAAAATAGGGGGCATCAATAAATTAAATGGCTATGCAGTGAGCTGGGAGAAATAGCGTACTAGTCATTTGTCTGTAAAACAACCAGATCACGGTATTTTATTAAATATCATGATGTTATGATTGGATTCGTCAGTTTTTATATTATGAATTGGACGGTCCTAGTAGTCTTATTCTGAAAACGAGACGACTAGGGTATCTAAGGCTTGTGTCCAAAGATTAATAGTATAAGAATCTTAGCCATATAAACGGCCTAAATCGTCTGCTTTTGGTTATAAAAATACCTCTTTACATAGTTTGACGAACCAAACGCCACCGGTAGCCATTGCGCGTAAAAAAAATACAAACAAATCAGTGTGTTAATTGATTTTTTCTCTTTCAACCACCGCAAGCAGCGCATTGGTAGCTGGAAGCCAAGGGCGGTAGCGTGTCTGCTATTGGCCGCTAAGCAGCGGGCAATGGATAAGCGTATTTTACAGAATAATGTGATTGTGGATAAAAAACATGCAAAAGAGACTTAAGGCTGTAATTCCGGTTGCTGGACTGGGGACGCGGATGTTGCCAGCAACTAAAGCCATTCCTAAAGAAATGTTGCCGGTTGTCGATAAACCCTTAATTCAATACATCGTAAATGAATGCGTAGCTGCCGGGATTAAGGATATCGTACTGGTTACACACTCCTCGAAGAATGCGATTGAGAACCACTTTGACACGTCATTCGAACTTGAGGCGGTACTGGAGTCGCGCGTCAAGCGTCAGCTGCTGGAAGAGATCAAAGGGATTTGTCCGCCGGACGTCACCGTTATGCAAGTGCGTCAGGGGCAGGCAAAGGGGTTGGGGCACGCCGTGCTGTGCGCCAAGCCGATGGTTGGCGACGCGCCTTTCGTCGTGTTGTTGCCGGACGTTTTGTTAGACGACTCCACTGCGGATCTACGCAAAGAGAACCTGGCTAAAATGCTGCAGCGCTTCGATGAAACCGGCTATAGCCAAATCATGGTGGAACCTGTCCCTGAGCAAGACGTGTCGAAATATGGCGTAGTAGACTGTGGCGGCGTGTCGCTGGCGGCGGGCGAAAGCATCGCCATGACGGCGGTGGTGGAAAAGCCCGCGCGCGAAGAAGCGCCTTCCAACTTGGCCGTGGTCGGTCGCTATGTGCTGGCCGCCGATATCTGGGCGCTGTTGGAAAAAACGCCGCCGGGCGCCGGTGACGAAATTCAATTGACGGACGCCATCGCCATGCTGATGGAGCAACAGACCGTTGAAGCGTTCCACATGAGCGGCAAGTCGCATGACTGCGGCGACAAATTAGGCTATATGAAGGCATTCGTCCAATATGGATTGCGCCATCAGACAGAAGGCGCAGGATTTACCCAATGGCTGAAGCAGGCGTTGAACGATAAATAACTGCGGTGAGCTTGTGCAATCGCAATGTTGAAGAGGATTACCATGACTAAGTTAAAGGCTGTCATTCCTGTTGCCGGTTTGGGTATGCATATGCTGCCGGCGACGAAGGCAATTCCCAAAGAGATGTTGCCGATTGTAGATAAGCCGCTGATTCAATATATCGTTAATGAATGCGTATCCGCTGGGATAAAAGACATTATTTTGGTTACGCATTCCTCCAAAAATGCGATAGAAAACCACTTTGATACGTCGTTTGAACTGGAAGCTATGTTGGAGGCGCGTGTAAAGCGCCAATTACTGGATGAAGTAAAATCCATCATCCCAAAAGGGGTGACCCTGATGCACATTCGTCAAGGGCAACCTAAAGGGTTAGGGCATGCGGTGTTGTGTGCTAGGCCATTGATTGGTGAAGAGCCTTTTGTGGTTGTATTGCCCGACATTCTGTTGGACGAAGGCAAAGCTGCACCCCAGAAAGATAATTTAGCGCATATGATTGCGCGTTTTGAGCAGAATGGTTCGAGCCAGGTGCTGGTTCAGAAGGCCGATGAACATGTTCTCTATGACTATTCTGTCGTTGAGTGTGAGGTGGATACTTTGCATCCGGGCGAAAGCGCCAGAATGACATCAATCGTCGAGAAACCTAGCCGTGAACTTCAGTTAAACTCCAATTATTCTGCTGTCGGACGCTATGTCCTTTCTGCCGAAATTTGGCCCATTTTGGAAAGAACCGAACCTGGCGCCTGGGGCCGAATTCAGCTGACTGACGCAATTGCCGAGCTGTTGCAACACAACACGGTGGAAGCGATGGAGCTGGTGGGAGATTCATTCAATTGCGGCGAGAAAATGGGTTATCTTCGTGCCTTTGTGACCTATGGTTTGCGACATCCAAGTCAGGGGGAAGCCTTTAGGACTTGGGCTAAGCAACTGTCGTTGTAATGTCGCTCGATTTGACCGCATTGTACACTCTGCGTTTTGATATGGAGGGGAACGCTCAGTGTTCCTCACTACGTTGGACTCAGCTTTGGAAATACTCCATAATCATACGGCCCTGATTCTCAACGCTGGCTCAATACGAGCATGGTTTTCCGTCAAAATATCTGAGATATGACAGTGCTTATGACGCACATACGACGATGTAGCCTAGGTTGACCAGCTAACGTAGCTTGCAGATATATTTACTTTGAAAGTGATGATAACTCGATGGCAAAAAAACAATGGAAACTGATACCACTTTTGGTATCTATCGGTGTGGTTAGCGGCTGTACTATCGTACCGGGCTCTCATCTTTCAACCAGTGGCAAAGAGGTCGTCAAACAACAAGATAATGATTTTGACATCGATAAACTGGTTAATGTTTATCCGCTCACACCAAGCTTGGTCGAGAAAATGCGACCTAAGCCAGTTGTCGCACAACCCAACTCCTCTTTAGAACGTGAACTACAGAACTATGAATACCGTATCGGTATTGGTGATGTCTTGATGGTAACCGTGTGGGATCATCCTGAACTGACCACTCCGGCAGGCCAATATCGGAGCGCCAGCGATACAGGGAACTGGGTCAATTCTGACGGTACTATTTTCTATCCTTACATTGGCAAGGTAAAAGTCGCCGGTAGGACCATGAGTCAGGTTCGCAATGATATTGCCGGTAGGCTTGCGCAATATATCGAAAGCCCGCAAGTGGACGTCAGTATCGCCGCCTTCCGTTCACAAAAGGTTTATGTTACAGGTGAGGTAGCAACATCAGGAAAGCAGGCTATCACGAACGTTCCTTTGACAGTTATGGATGCTATTAATGCCGCCGGTGGTTTAGCTGAGAACGCTGATTGGCGCAATGTAGTGTTGACTCATAATGGGCAAGAACAGCGCATTTCCTTGCAAGCACTGATGCAGCGTGGCGATTTGACGCAAAACCGTTTACTTTATCCTGGTGATATCCTCTACGTACCACGCAACGATGACTTAAAAGTTTTCGTTATGGGAGAAGTGAAAAAGCAAACCACATTGAAAATGGACCGCAGCGGAATGACGTTGACGGAGGCACTTGGTAACGCTGAAGGAATGGACCAGGCTGTATCCGATGCAACAGGTGTATTTGTTATCAGGCCTCTGCGCGGAACGGAAGGCAAGAAACTGGCAAGCATATATCAGTTGAATGCATCGGATGCGACAGCCATGGTCATGGGAACAGAGTTCCATTTGCAACCCTACGATATTGTTTATGTAACCACGGCTCCTCTGGCTCGCTGGAACCGTGTAATTAACCAACTGTTACCAACTATTGTTGGATTTAACAACCTGACCGAAGGCTCACTGCGTATCCGTAATTGGCCGTAATTTATGTGAGTCCTGTCTCTCGCGTGTAAGTAAGTGGTGGCCATCTTCATATTAGAAAGATGGCCACTACGTACATTAATAGGTCAAAAGTATCTGATTACTGAGCTATCCTAAAATTAGCCATATGAAGTCAAGATAAAATAATTATACCCATTCATGATATTCACTCTCCGCGATGAGTCATATTTAGTACTCTAAAACCATAGCGCGCTTAACATGTTAGAAGTACCCAAGCCAATGACCGGAAACACTATGTCTGAAAAAAAACACGTAACTGAACCGTGCGATAGTGGCCAAATTAACAGCAATTTGCATCATTTAGTTGGTGTGCTGCTTGAACATCATAAGTTTATTATCGGACTGGTATTCTTATTTGCGGGTATGAGTATTGGTTACACATGGCTAGCAACGCCCTTGTACCGTGCGGATGTGTTAATACAGGTTGAAAAAAACGCCGCTGACAGTTTAGTATCGAACGTTTCTGAAGCTTTCGCGCAAGATCAGGAAGTAAAGGATGCTGCTGAAATGGCTTTGCTATTTTCTCGACGTGTCATTGGTGAGGCTGTATCGACGCTAAAACTTGATATTGATGCTAAAGAAAAGGTTGTACCTGTAATTGGCACACTGATCTCGAAAGTTACCGGGGACAAGAAATATATTATTGTAGACGTTTTGGACGTTCCGGAGAACCTTCAGGATAAAACTCTTCGATTAGACGTTATCTCTCAAAAAAAATATAAAATTATGACTGAGCAGGGTGATGTCATAACAGGAGAGTTTAATAATCCTATTTTGGAAGGTGGTGTTTCTGTTTTAATAAATAAAGGAAACTCTACCGTCGGAGACACTTTTGAGTTAGTAAAAAAATCTAAAATAACAGCAATTAACTCTGTTATAGCTAACCTCAGTTTCGTGAGTAATGATCGGGATAGTGGTATTTTTAGAGTGTTCTATCAAGGAACAGATCCTGAAAAAGTAGTATCAACGCTGAATGAAATTGCGAAAAATTATCTTAATCAAAATATAAAGGATAAATCAGCGCAAGCTGAGAAAGGGCTTGATTTTTTGTCTGTGCAGTTGCCTATTAAAAAAAATGATCTAGTCCTTGCTGAGGATGCACTAAATAAACATAGAAGAAATAGTAACTCTCTTGATATGACTTTAGAGGCCCAACAATTATTAAAGCGAGGAGTTGCGTTAGACACTCAGCTAAATGCGCTTACGATACAAGAGGTTGATGTATCGCAAGCTTACACGAAGGAATATCCATCATACAAAGCTCTTCTCGATAAGAAAAAAGCTATAGAAGAAGAGCGTTCAAAAATTAACTACAGTATTGCCAACTTACCAGAGAACCAACAGCAACTAATTCGACTGAGTCGCGACGTTCTGGTAGGGCAGGCTGTCTACGTGTTGCTTTTGCAAAAAGAACAAGAGTTACGAGTTACTAAGGCGAGTATTATCGGTGATGTAAGAATCGTTGACTACGCAGAGTTGAGGAATGGAGTTGCAAGTCTGAATAGCAAGGTGATTATTTTTGTCTCTATTTATCTTGGTTTCATATTTGCGTTTATATTGGTATTGTTGAAAACAATCCTTTATAAACGAGTTGAAAAAATCGAAGAATTAGGTCAATTGGGAGTGAGCGTACTAGCTACAATACCATTTTCCTCGATACAAGGTGAAATCATAAAAAAAGAAAGAAAAGGCGAGAATAAAAAATTTCTCCAGCACACTATACTGGCTGACTTTGATCCTAGCGATTTAGCAATCGAAGCACTTCGTGGATTACGCACTTCACTACATTTTACAATGATAGAGTCTAATAATAACGTGCTAATGATCTCTGGTGTAAGTCCAGGGTGTGGTAAAACATTTATTAGCGCCAATTTATCAAGTTTAATCACGAAGTCTGGAAAACGAGTGCTTTTGCTTGATGCTGATTTGAGAAAGGGATATGTTCATGAGCTATTTTCTTTGAAAAACGAGTTGGGATTATCCTCCTTCCTTACGTCATCTGAGGTAGATGTTAGTAAATATATCCAGCATGACGAGCGCACAGGATTGGATATAATTCCTAGAGGTAAGATAGCTCCAAATCCTTCCGAGTTGTTGATGACTGCTCGCTTCGAGTTTTTAGTTTCAACATTAAGCAATATGTATGATTTTGTTATTATTGACACACCTCCTATTATGGCCGTTACCGATCCTTCTATTATTGGACGGCACGCTGGAACGACAATGTTGGTAGTTGGATTCGCGAAAAATACTGTGAAAGAAGTTGAAATGTCAATATCTCGTTTTGAAAAATCGGGAGTTAGTATCAGCGGGTTAATTGTGAATGGGTATGTTAAAAAAGCAACAGAGAGCTATTCTGAAGGCTCATATTACAATTACGGATATAAATACCGATAAGTAAAGAAGTAAAAGAGCCATTTAAAATAAAGGTGAAAATATGGAGTTAACGGAAATGGTGAACAAAAGGAATATGGTACTTTGCTTATTGGTGCTGGTTGCTATGAGCAGTTTCTTTGTTGCCCCCTACCTCACTATGGTTGGCTTTTGCGGGATAATGGCTTTTTATATCATTGCTAGTGAAAGAGAAAAAGACTATTTGGCATACTTTTTTTTCTTTATTGCAATGACATTGATAACTTGCATTGTTATATCCACAAAGACACTTGATGCAATTATGAATGACAAGGTCAATTACCGTGTATCTATGCTAGAAGGTAATGGGCTAAATATTGTTCAGTGGGTTGCCAGTTTCAGGGACTCGGATTTCATTTCTTATTTGTTCATGTACATTTCCGCATACTTATTCGGAGTGAACAACGAGGCATTTGCCTTCTTTTATTTCGTCAGTTTTACGTTACTTGTTGTGGGGCTCTATAGAATTACCGGAAACAGCTTCGCGATTATTTTGTTTATGTTCTGTTGTCAGTATACTTTCCAAGGGTTGTACGGGAATATTCTTAGACAGTCTTTAGCCTTATCCTTTTTAATTTGTGCGCTCTCTTGTAAAACTATACGAAACGGTATGGCATTAATAATTTTGGCAGCACTGAGCCACTTCTCGTTTATAATGTATGCCCCTTATATCTTTTTAAGACGTTTCTTCCACAAAATATCAACACCTCTAGCACTCATTGCATTTGGGGTCACTTATATTGTTGGGAAATACTTTTTTTCAGTATTGGTGGCTTTTTTCCCAACAGGGAGTCTGTTATCAGAAAAAGCGGCGGTATATGATAATGATGCAACGTTTGAAGGTAGTGATTTTGGCCGAAAATTGGGAGCGATAGTTTTCTTCATCATGATTATAGAGGGGGGGAATATTTTCCAAAAATATTTTCTAGAGTTAGACGAGTCTAGAAAGAGAACATTAGAAGATATACGCGGCTTCTTTATTTATGGCACATTGATATTTTTTCTATGTACGTCGTTCGAAGAGATTTCGACACGATATGCATTTAATTTAATGATCTTTGCATTTGCTTATGCCATTTTATTAGTAGGCGGAATAAAAGATTACACGCTAAAATGCATGATTTATCTTTCTTTGGTGGCACTGTTATTATTAATGTATGTATACATCAATGTCGTTAGTAACCAGTTTTTCTACTATGGAGATCTTGTCTCTATTCTTAGTGATGATTTGCCAACTATTCTAAATAAAATCGGCATATTTTAAACTGGCTGACATATTAGGATAATACATGGGATCTATACTTTTTAGCATAATTATACCTGCATATAATGTTTCTGAGTACTTATCAAACTGTCTTGTCTCTATAGTCAAACAACAGGGCTGTGTGTCATTCGAATGCATTATCATTAATGACGGTTCGACAGATAATACCGGGGATATTGCAGAGTCGTTTATAATCAATGAGAAGGTAAATAACTTCCATTATTATGAGAAGAAGAATGGTGGTGTGTCAGAGACTAGGAATTTTGGCTTGCAAAAGGCCTCTGGGGAATACATTATTTTCATAGATGCAGATGATATCATATCGCCAAATTTACTATGTTTTTTGAATAAAGCTATCGAAGAGCATAATGCGGATTTAGTATACTATAACTTCGAAGTATTACGTGGAGAGTCAACAGAAGAAAGCAACGTTTTAAGAAATGATTTGAAATTCATATGTAGTGAAATGTCTAAGCAAGAGCTAGCATCTAAGCCCAATTACCCCTGGGCTAGAGCCGCGAAGAGAAACCTCTATGAAAACGTTGTTTATCCACTTGGACTGATCTATGAAGATATTGTTAGTACAACTATTCTGAATGCACTGTGTCAAAAACCTTATCACATAGAGAACTCGCTCTATGGCTATAGAAAACGACCAAATTCTTTGATGTCAGAGTCGGCACTTAAGCAACTGGTAATGTTTGAAACAATAAAATATCTGAAGATTGAATGCAAAAAAAACAATATAGCAGAAATTTATTATAATTCTGCTGTTGTCAACCTTTCACGTTCTGCATTTATGAGCGTTTATCGTATCAAAGATAGAGATAAATTTATTGAAGGAAGGAAAATGATGTGGAAAAGCTATCATGAACTTCCTTTGATTGAGGGCTTGCGCAGCTATGCTACTCGTTTAGAAAAACTGATCTTTATTATTATAAAGGCAAAAAAGTTAGCAATACCATTGTCATGGGGGCTCGGTAAGCTAGTTAATAGAATAGATGCTAAACGCAACTCTCGTTTTAGTGATTAAGAATTTAAAAGGTGTAAAATGGTCATATATATAGTCACCCATAAGGATTATCAGTTCCCGGCAGACAATGTTTACACGCCGATTAAAGTTGGTTCTGGAAATGTAAATTCTGATATATTAACGGATGCGAACGGTGAAAACATCAGCTCTTTGAATCCCTATTTCTGCGAACTTACAGCCCTTTATTGGATATGGAAAAATGCGAGAGAAGATATTGTTGGCTTGGTCCACTATCGTAGATATTTTTCATCTGGGAGCTGTTCTGTTCAAATAAATGGTCGCGGAATATTAAGCCGCGAAGAGATCGACTCCGAACTAAGTGGATTCGATCTGATTGTGTCAAAGCCAAGAAACTATTACATTGTTAAAATAAAGGATCACTATATTAAAGCTCATGGGGAAAATGATTTTGAACTATTAAGAGCTGAGATTGAAAATAATGAGCCTGCGTATATTGAAAGTTTTGATGCGGTAATGAATAGTAAAAAAATAAGCCTTTACAATATGTTCATTGCAAGGAAAGAGGTTATCGATGAATACTGCGAATGGTTATTCGGGATTCTATTCTCCTTAAAAGATAAGATTCCGTACGAAACTTATGATGCCTACCAAAGACGTGTTTTTGGTTTCATGTCAGAGAGGCTCTTTAATGTTTGGATCAGAGCAAATGCTCACAAATTAAAAGTAAAAGAAATGGCCGTTGCCAATATTGAAGGTGAGAACGTCTTAAAAAAAGGCTTTGGGCTTATTAAGAGACAATATCTATGATGTGAGTGGTTAAATTGAATTTCCCGACAAGGAAATAGAATGTATACATTGTCGTTTGCTTTTTTTAGTAGTGAACGTATTTACTGCGTTGTTCCAATTAAATCGGTAGCCAAGCATATACAGGTTTTTGGTGCTAGCCAGAAATGCTAATTTGATGAGTTGGGACATATGGATGCGTCAAGGGGCTCGAAGATAATGGAAAAGAAAATATTAATATTGACTTCATTCGTTTCAGGTATGGGGGGAATGGAAAAGGTCATTGAACGAACTAATACGATTTTATCTAAAAATAAAAAATACACAACACGTATTATTTCTCTCAGTGGCGGTCAGAGTAATTTAATAAATGGGAAAACAAAATTTTTCTATACGGGGAAAGAATCATGGATTAATAATATAAACGGTTCTCGCTTCCCTTTTCGGAGTGGAATAAAACACCTCGACTTCATTCTTCACGCCATGTATGTATTTTTGGTTCTCATTCGATATAGACCCAATTATGTTGTCTGCACTGGATTTGGTCAGCTTGTCTATGCGAATAAGATTCGTAATATCTTTGGTCTTAAATATAAATTGCTTTCCTGGCCTCATTTCTCCATAGCATCAGGATTCGGGAATATAAAATATTCAACACAAGCCGACTACTGTTTAGGAATAAGTAAAGAGATAAATGATGAATTTATAAAAGCCTGCGTTGAGCCTGAGAAGGTTATTTATTTCCCGAATCCATTCTCTCGCATGGATATAATAAAAAGAAAAAATGACATTACAACCTTTGTCTTCATTGGCAGATTACTAATTGATGGTCAGAAGAGGATTAGAGATATAATCGATGCAGCGGGAAAAGTAAATGGAGATTTTCGCGTAAAATTTATTGGTGATGGCGAAGATGCTGATCTAATCGAGAAGTATATAAAGAACAGCCCAGCTAATAAAAAATTAGAGCTGTTACGTGGATGGGTTAATGATCCTTGGAGACTGGCTGGTAATCCGAATGCCTTGTTATTAGCATCTGCTTTCGAAGGATTGCCCACAGTAATTGGTGAGGCGATGTCTAGAGGCATTGTCTGCATCAGCTCTGATTGTAAAACAGGCCCGAGAGATTTTATAGTGGATGGAAGAAACGGCTATCTGTTCCCTGTAGGTGATGTAGATAGTTTGGCAAATCTTATGCAGCGTGTTGTTGATGGCGATATAAATCCATCACCGGAAATAATCGCGGAGAGCATCGATTTCTTCTATGAGGATAGATATGAAGAGCGTTTGCTCAAGGTGTTCAATTAAGAAGTGTTATCTAGTATAGGCTAATGATGAAGAAAATTGCATACATAACATTATTGGACACGAGTGCCAAGAGCAATGGTGTAAACAAAAAAATTTTTGCGCAATGCAAAGCATTTATTCACTTAGGGTACGATGTGGATATTTTCTCCATGACTAGTTATGGACTGATGAAAACCAACCTAATCACAGGTGAGTATCATGAGGAAAAGTTGAGCAAGCGAAGGAATATTTTTTTTTACAACGAGGTTATTCACTATCTAAGTGGGCGTGACGATGATTACCATATGGTATATCTTCGACAGCCATTTCCTACAATAAGAAGTATTGGTTTTAGTAATTTCATAAAAAAAATAAAGCTAAAGGCTAAAAAAATTGTCTTAGAAATGCCGACGTACCCATTTCTTAACGAATCAAAAAACCTCAAAGAAAAATTGTATAACTTTTTATTTAGATGGCAATTCTCCACTTCGAAAAAAAACATTGATTTAATTGTGTATATGGGCGCTTTTACTAAAGAAATCTGGGGTGTAAAGGCTTTGAGGATTTTCAATTCAGTGGATATCTCTCAAAATCCGATGATCAAAAATTGTTTTTCCAAGACGGTTAATGATGAGCCTATCAGACTTATTGGTGTTGCACAGTTGGCCTTTTGGCATGGTTATGATCGAATAATTACAGGGTTGGCGGAATATTACAAAAATAGCTCCAATAGCAAGGCTGTATACTTTGATATTGTTGGGAATTCCGACTTCGGGGGGGCAGAATCAGAACTCAAAGCTTTGGTTGATAAACTTAATTTAAGAAAGTATGTTATTTTTCATGGACCTCAACATGGTGATGCATTAACTAAAATTTTCGAATCCTCAAACATCGCCGTTGACTCATTAGGTCGTCATCGTAGTAATAATGAATATAATTGCTCTTTGAAGTCAAAAGAATACTGTGCGCGAGGCCTGCCGTTTGTTAAAAGTCATAAAGATGACGCCTTTGAAGGAACCAACTATTTTTACCAGGTTCCTCCGGATGAATCAGCTATCGATATCAGCGAATTATTAAATTGGTATAAACGAGTGGATTTTGACCCCAATGAAATGCGTTGTTTTGTCGAGAATGAGCTAGTCTGGGAAGTACAAATGGAAAAGGTTATATCAGCGATATCGTAACATATTAGGTTTTTATTTTTCAATACGTTGTATTTATAATGAAGGTGATTTATGACAGTGAAAAATGTGCTACTTGTTGGTGCTGGCCTATCCGGTGTGGTTATTGGGCGCCAATTGGCTGAGAAGGGATTAAGAGTCACTATTATAGATCAGCGCCCTCATATCGGGGGGAACTGTTTTGACGATCGAGATGCTGAAACAGAGGTAATGGTACACACCTATGGCCCCCATATATTCCATACCGATAATGAAATCGTATGGAATTATGTCACTAAATACGCAGTAATGATGCCATATGTCAATAGGGTAAAGTCAACGGTTAATGGGCAGGTTTTTTCACTCCCGATAAACTTACATACAATAAATCAGTTTTTCAATAAAACGTGCTCTCCCTCAGAAGCAAAGGAGCTTATTCAGAGTAAAGGTGATAGTTCAATTGTTGAACCGAAAACTTTTGAAGAACAAGCGTTGCGCTTTGTGGGTCAAGAATTATATGAAGCCTTTTTCAAAGGCTATACGATAAAGCAGTGGGGGATGTCTCCATCCGAGTTGCCAGCCTCGATACTGAAACGCTTGCCGATTCGTTTCAATTACGATGACAATTATTTTAATCACAAGTATCAAGGTATGCCAAAAGATGGTTATACGGCGATGATAAAAAAAATTGCGGAGCACGACAATATTACTGTTAAATTGGGTACTCCTTTTGATAAAGCCTGTATCGGAGATTATGACCATATATTTTATAGTGGCCCGCTCGATGCCTTTTATGAGTACAGCCTTGGCAGATTGGGGTATAGAACGCTAGACTTTGACAAGTTTAAATTCGATGGAGATTATCAAGGCTGCGCCGTAATGAATTATGGTAGCGTAGATGTACCCTATACCCGTATTACTGAACATAAACATTTCTCCCCATGGGAATCACATCAAGGCTCGGTCTGTTACAAGGAATATAGTCGATATTGTACTGAGGATGATATTCCTTATTATCCGATTAGGCAGGTTGGAGAGATGCAGATGTTGGAAGGATACATTTCTTTGGCTCAGAAAGAAAAGAACATTACTTTTGTTGGTCGTTTGGGAACATATCGCTACTTAGACATGGATGTTACTATTCATGAAGCACTTCATACTGCAGATATTTATTTAAATAGTATCGCTACTGGTTCGGATATGCCAGTATTTACCGTGAAATGAGTATTCATTCGAATTGTTAAAATAGCAAATTTTTCCTCCTGGTAGCCACATGGTGATAAGGAACTACTCTTTCCCAGTTGAAAATAAACTCTTGTTGTATTAATTTTAACCACAGATAGCAGGCACGAAGCTTGTGTACTATGAAATGGGCTTGGCCTCGGAGAACAGAAAGAGTAGGTGCAGGTCGTCATGTGTGAGTTTACTGCCGATGAGATGTAATCGTCTGTTCTTACTAGAGTGTGCTGCCGATAACGGGTTCTGAAAGCTTGTGCATGGGGATGGTGATTTTGATATAGTAAACTCATCAAAGACATGAATGGTTTAAGCCAAAGTGAAACCTCGTACAAGTACTCATACTAAGCCTCAGGGATATGAATATGTTTGATTCTATCTTAGTTGTTTGCGTTGGCAATATATGCCGCTCTCCGACTGGTGAACGACTACTCAAGCAGTTTTTACCTTCTAAAAACATTGATTCCGCTGGTTTGGGGGCCGTAGTTGGGAGCGCTGCTGACTCAACAGCCAGTCTCGTTGCGCAAGCGCATGGTTTATCACTTGACGAACATATTGCCAAACAGTTGACTCGTGATTTGTGTAGGGCGTACTCGCTGATTTTAGTTATGGAAAAGAGCCATATTGAGGCTGTCACTCGGTTAGCACCGGAGGTTAGAGGAAAGACAATGCTATTTGGTCACTGGATGAATCAAAAAGACATCCCTGATCCATATGGCAAAAGCCATGAAGCCTTTGAGTTTGTTTACCGTTTACTTGCTGATTCGGCTCAGAAATGGGTTAAAGCACTGAATCCTTAATAGAGATCATAATGACAGATATAACCACAAAGAAAAGCGCCACCAACACTAAAGGCAATGATTTTAACATTGCCCAAGTGCTTGGGGCATTGCTCGATCATAGATGGCTTATCATTGGTGTTGTTACATTATTTGCAGTTTTCGGCATCATTTATTCGTTATTCACAACGCCCGTTTACCAGGCTGATTCTCTCGTGCAAGTTGAGAAAAAACCTGGTGGGTCTTTGCTGGATAATCTTTCACAAATGATTCCAAACTCTCAGGCCGAATCAACAACAGAAATTGAGTTAATTAAGTCTCGGATGATCATAGGCAAAGCTGTTGATGATCTGGGGCTCGACGTTTCCGTTGAAAGAAAATTCTTTCCTGTTTTTGGAAAAGGTTGGGCGCGCTTAACGGGCAGTAAGCCGCAAGAAATTGAAGTGCCACGACTGTTGGTACCTGAGATATTGTTTGGTGAAGAATTAACACTTACTGTCTTAGATGATCAATCATTCTCTCTTAGCGATGGTGATGGTGAAATATTAAAAGGAAAGTTTGGTGATCTGGCATTTGGTCAAGGTGTAACGGTTGTTGTTAATAATATCTCGGCAAAAGCAGGAGCTACTTACTATATCACTAAAAAAACGCGTTTAGCTGCGATAAATAGTGTTTTAAAGTCGCTAGTGGTCACTGATCGAGGTAAGAAAACTGGTGTTTTGGAGCTGACTCTAACCGGGGAAAGCAAGGCGTTGGTACAAAAAACACTGAACAGCATTGATGAAAACTACGTTCTGCAGAACGTAGCTCGTAAATCTGAAGAAGCAGAAAAAAGTCTGGAGTTTCTTAAAGAACAGTTGCCAGCCGTAAGATCATCACTAGATGATGCCGAAGATAAGCTTAACAGCTATCGGAAGAAGAACGATTCTGTTGATTTATCATTGGAAGCAAAATCGGTGCTGGATAGTATTGTTGCCGTAGAATCGCAACTTAACGAGCTGACATTTAAAGAGGCTGAGATTTCGAAACTGTTTACGAAAGAACACCCTGCATATCGTGCTTTGATGGAGAAGAGGTCTACCTTAGAGAAAGAACGGGCGAAGTTAAACAAGCGTGTCGCTACAATGCCACAGACGCAACAAGAGATTTTGCGATTAACGCGCGATGTTGATGCGGGTAAGGTCATTTATATGCAGTTGCTTAATAAGCAACAAGAATTGAGTATTACTAAAGCCAGTACGGTCGGTAATGTTCGCATAGTTGATGATGCAGTTGCGCAGCCGCGACCTGTTAAACCAAGAAAGACATTAATCGTTTTAATAGCAATTTTCCTCGGTGGTTTGCTGTCCGTCGCTTTCGTTGTTATAAAAATGCGTATGCATAGAGGTATTGAATCACCCGATCAGCTAGAACAGGAAGGATTTAATGTCTATGCCAGTATTCCTCTCTCTGAATGGCAACAAAAGAAAGACCTCCAGATTCGATTGGCCTCAAGGCGCAAAGTTAATGCTGATTCGGATAGTTTACTGGCTAATGGCAACCCGGCCGATTTAGCTATCGAAGCTATTCGTAGTTTACGCACTAGCCTCCACTTTGCCATGATGGAGGCGAAGAATAACGTACTGATGATCTCCGGGGCAAGCCCGAATATCGGTAAGACATTCGTGAGCATCAACTTGGCAGCAGTTATTGCACAATCAGGGCAAAAAGTACTGGTGATAGATGCGGATATGCGTAAGGGGTATCTTCACTCGTTGCTTGGTATTGATGGTGGCAATGGTTTATCTGATGTCTTAGCGCAGCAAGTTTCAATTGAAAATGCAATCAAGAAAACCAATGTTGAGGGTATGGACATTATTGTTCGTGGTCAAGTTCCGCCTAACCCTTCCGAACTATTGATGACGCGTGGTCTTGGTGAATTGATTGATTGGGCTAGCCAAAACTATGATATGGTATTGGTTGATACGCCTCCAATTTTGGCTGTTACTGATGCTGCTATTATTGGCCACCATGCAGGTACTGCGTTGATGATCGCGCGCTTTGGTGTTAATACAGTAAAAGAAGTTGAGGTCAGTATTCGTCGCTTTGAGCAGAATGGTACCAATATCAAAGGCGTTATTCTTAACGCTGTTGAAAAGAAAGCGAGTAGTTATTATGGTGGTTATGGTTACTATCATTATGAATACGAGTCAACGAAGAAGTAAGTTGAGATGTGTAATGATAGCAGCCCATTCAGGGCTGCTGTTAATAGTAACGATGTATGCTTTTTCCTAGGATGGTCATCGTGAAAATTATGATGGTTAGCTCGTTATACGCACCATATCAGATGGGCGGTGCCGAGATATCTCTTCAATTGCTAAGTGAGGAACTAGTTAGAAGAGGTCATCAAGTTAGGGTAATTACGCTATGTGATAAATCGTTAAGGTCGTTCTCTATAATCAATGGCGTCGAGGTCGTATACATACCACTTAGAAATATATATTGGCCTTTCAGTGGCAGAAGGCGGAATGTTTTACTACGCTTTTTATGGCACATTATTGATAATTATAACCTATTAATGAAAACTCCGTTTAGGAAGGAAGTGGTAGAGTTTCAACCGGATATAGTGAATACAAATAATTTATCTGGATTTTCAGTCGCAGTTTGGAGTGTCGTTAACGCTCTGGGGATTACACTAGTCCATACTTCACGTGATTACTATCTAATGCATCCGAATACGACGATGTATTGCAAAGGAAAAAATATTGAGCCGCATACGCTGTCAGTTTTTTTTTGGTCCTCTTTAAAGAGAATTTATAGTAAAAAAGTCAATTATTATATTGGCATTAGTTTTTTTATCATGGATTTTCATATAAAGAATAAATTCTTCAAGAATGCATTAAAGGATTATACTTATAATCCAGTATCAGTTTATTCCGGATGTTCGCCCTCTGCAGATGTGATTCGTATCGGGTTTATCGGACGCTTAACAAAAGAAAAGGGGTTTGACGTATATTGCCGCTTGATTGTTAAATTGCGTAACGCCGGATATAATATAAAAGCTTTCGCTGCAGGTGATTGTTTTGATGACAATGATGAGTTTCGAGTTATGTTGCATTCAGCTGATATTATTCAGATGGGACGCGTTAATATCGAGCATTTCTTAAATAACGTAGATATTGTCATTTTCCCTTTTCAATGGCGTGAGCCATTTGGTCGAGTCGTTGTTGAAAGTGCATTAGCCAAAAAACGTGTGTTAATTAACCCAGTTGGCGGGGCAGGAGAATTACTAGAGTTAATCCCATCTGTCAAAGAGATAACGGAAAATAATCTTGAGTGGGCATTGAACTCTACTACAGAAGTTATTGTTGAGCCCGATGTTATAAAGCTTTTTGATATTTATAACATAACAGATGAGTATATATCGACTTATGATCGAGCCAGAGAAACTACCAATTATCACTGAACTTCCTGCTTTGCTTATAGTTTACGATAGCATTGTTTTTTTTCTTGGTCTTTTCCTTGCCTTTGCCTATTTATATCGTATTGTAGTTAAGTATAACTTCAATTTACATGCAGTGATACTTTTCGCTTTATACGTACTCTGTTCGTATTCGTCATATAACATCATGGTTATGCCAATCCATGATTATAACGTCGCTATAGCTAGAAACTTCATTTATCATTATAAATTCTTTAGTTTTATATCGATTGTCGATATTGTCTTTGTAACTATTTTTTTTGCTTTGCTCGCACACTTCACTTTTCATTCCAGCTGGTTTAAGTTTCGACAGAGAGAGTATAAGGTTGCCATCTTTCTAACTGTAGCGATTATTATTCAAGGATGCGTAATCGGTATAATTTCAACTTCAGCGTTTTTCAATCACGTTATGCAAGGTGGCCTTGGTCAGATTAAAAGGCAAGTTGTTTATTTTCGCGGTGTTATTTATTTCAGCGTGCTGATTTATCTTTTCTTTAATTGCATGAAACAGCTTTCGGCATTAGGGTTTTATAAAGTATTGACTTTCTTTTGTGTCTTTGACCTAATAAACTTCGCATCCAGTATAGCGGCGAGTAATATATATTATGATTTATTATGGGAGAGATATGGAGTAAAGGTTACCATAATAGATCAAGATAAGATATACAACTATTTCACTATTTACTCCTTGATGATTTTTGCTTTATTCTTTTCCAGATTGCCGCAAAGATTTACAATCTGTTTGGCAACAATCGTTATTGGTGCAGTGATGTATTTTAATATGTACAAGTTTTTATTCGCCTTCGCCTTTCTCTTTATATTGTATGATATCATCATTAACATTCTTAATAAGAGAATACCAAAGTTAAAAATAACGATAACTTTTCTCATCTGCATCATAGCGCTGCCTGCTATGATGAATTTGTACTCCAGTAAATCGATGAATACTCGCTCAAGTCAAATGACAGATTATTGGAAATATACGGGGCAGTATTTCCCCGAAAGTCTGATAGGCATTGGCTATGGAGGGCTATATTATTCACCTTCCGGCATTGGTGATAAAGGAGAGACAAAAAAAGTTGACCTTATGGAGTTAGATGCACATTATAAAAGAAGTATACAGACGCCGTTTTTGACGCAGTTAAAAAATAGCGGATTGCTTGGTGTTATTTTTATGCTGACTGTCGCAATCATTGTCGCTGTGAGAATGATAAAAGTTAATTTAAAATTGGCTGAACACATCTTCAGTAATGCGATTTGTTTTAATATCATTTGGTTGGTCGGAAGTACCAGTATTTTATTACAACCATATCCGATGCCTTCGCTTGCTTTTGTGAAACTACTATTGCTTCTTTTTTTGATGTTAAGTGCAAACAAGTTGCGAATGGGGTTGCATAGAAATGCTAACTGAATGGATAAGGAAATGGAGGAGGAAGGGGCGTGTATATATCAAATTATTTTCTAAGTTCTTACCCTGGTCGCTTCAGGATAGGTTCGTTTTTTTATTGAAGCTGGGCTATTTCCCTAATTTGAAAAATGCAAGAACCTTCAACGAAAAGATATTGTTTAGAAAGCAAAATAAAATGGGCGGTGACAATTTTGTTTTTCTATCAGACAAATATTTAGTGCGTGATTATGTGCGTGACAAAATCGGAGACCAATACTTCGTCCCTTTAATGTTTTGTACCGACTCTCCAGAGCAGTTATTTGATTATGTTCCCCACTGTGACGTAATTTTGAAACCTAACCATGGGGCCGGGATGTACAGAATTGTAAAAACTTCAAATTATAATTCTGAAATAGAGGATATAGTTAAACTATGTAACGAATGGATGAGAATAGACTTTTCACATATTCAAAGAGAAATTCAGTACAGAAATATTCCTAAGAAGATATTGATGGAAAAGTTGTTAGGCGATGGTGTTATTGCTCCAACTGATTATAAATTCCATATATTCCGTGGTTTGGCAGGTAAGGTTAATTATGTTCTTCAAGTCATAAATGAAAGATTTACTGGCAACTTGTCGCGTACTTTTTATGTAAATGGATTTGATAAGCCATTTGAAACTGGAATAAACAGTAAAGAAAATGGTGAAGAGAAGTCTTTATACGCTATTGACAAAAAGTTGGCATCAGAGGCATTGAGATTGAGTTGTTTGCTGGCCGCTGATTTCGATTATGTACGTGTTGACTGGTATATTCATGATGGCTGCATTTATTTTAGTGAGCTTACGTTTACGCCTGCTGCAGGATTTGGCATTGGATATGGCCCTCACCTAGATAGATTGATGGGAGAGTTTTGGGTATAGATACTGACATTGAGCCAGCATATAACTACTGATATCGAGAAAGTGTATGATATACATCAACGCCCGGTTTTTAACTCAAGATATGACGGGAGTTCAGCGTTTCGCAGCAGAGCTTTGTCTACAACTGGCGGGGCTAAGAGATGATGTTATATTCTTATCGCCACGAGATATTAAACAAGTGGATATCGCATCACGTCTAAATGTTAAAGTAGTAGGTAGTCGTTCGGGGCACCTCTGGGAACAGTGGGATCTTCCTTTTTTTTTGCGAAAAAATGGATGCCCATTGCTTGTTAATCTAGGAAATACCGCTCCATTACTATATCTGAACAAAGTAATCACATTACATGATATATCTTATCTGCGATATCCTAAAACATACTCATGGGGTTTCCGGTACTGCTATAAGTTTTTTATACCACTTCTATTGAAAACATGTAAGAAGTTATTAACTGTTAGTGATTTTTCGAGAGATGAAATATGTTCACAGTATGGATTTTCTAGAGAGAAGATACATATTATTCATAATGCTGTAAGTGAAAAGTTCACTGGAGCTCATAAGACTGGGCTTAGGAGGGGGTATTTTCTTGCCGTATCCTCGCATCATTACCACAAAAATTTTCATGGGTTACTCGCTGCATTCAATAAATTACCTGAAAAGTATGAAATGCATATGATTGTTGCTGGGAGCACGCATCCTAACTATCAGCCCTTAGAATTTGATAAAAACCTCGGTAATAAAGTCAGTTTCGTCGGGCGAGTTTCTGACGAGGAGCTTGTGGATCTGTATCGCAATGCGTTCTGCTTTCTTTTCCCATCCCTATATGAAGGCTTTGGTTTGCCACCGCTAGAAGCTCAAGCCTGTGGTTGTCCCGTGATTGCATCTAATGCCACTGCGATGCCTGAAGTTCTTGGCGAAAGTGCAATTCTTGTCGATCCATTAAACGATGATGCATTAACTGAAGCTATGGAGAAGCTGGTTCTTGACCCAAAACTCAGAGAGTCTCTTATCGCAGCAGGCACTGAAAATATTGAACGATTTTCTTGGCTACTCTCTGCAAGACAACTAAGCTGTGTTATCGACAGCGTATCAGTTTGATAAGCCTACTGCTTTGCTACAGACTTGTCTGCGAGTAAATTTAGAAGAGAAATATCTTGAGGCATATAATGTTGGGTAGTGATTTTAGTGTTGGAATAGTCGCCGATTGGCTTGTTACATCAGCCGGCTCTGAGAGCGTCGTCAAAGAATTGATCAATATATACCCATCTTCCGAGTTGTTTTCGTTGATAGATTTTATCTCTGAGGAGGAACGTAATGACTACTCTGGAAAGAAGGCTAAAACGACATTTATCCAAAAGCTCCCTTTTGTTAAGAAAAACTATCAAATTTTTCTGCCTTTGATGCCTTTTGCTGTTGAGCAAATTGACGTTAGCTTTCATAATGTGATTATCTCTAGTTGTCACGCAGTTTCTAAAGGTGTTCTTACTGGACCCGATCAATTACATATAAGTTATGTGCATTCCCCTATGCGTTATGCGTGGGATCTTCAGCATCAATATCTAAAAGAAACTGGTCTCAGCAAAGGTTTGAAAGGACTGATTGTAAAATGGCTTTTGCATAAAATACGCATTTGGGACTACCGAACTGCCCATGGTGTAGACCACATGGTGGCGAATTCCCATTTCATTGCACGTCGGATAAAGAAGGTCTATGGTCGCGATGCTGACGTTATTTACCCTCCGGTGCATGTCGAACGCTTTGCTTTGAATACCCATAAGGAAAATTTCTATATTACGGCATCTAGATTAGTTCCTTATAAGAGGGTTGACCTCATTGTTGAAGCTTTTAGAAGAATGCCGGATAAAAAGCTTATTGTTATTGGTGACGGTCCTGAGATGAAGAAAGTTATTCGCCACACATCAGAAAATGTAAGTGTACTTGGATATCAACCCGATGATGTATTGCAAGACTTGATGGGAAGAGCTAAGGCATTTGTTTTTGCCGCTGAAGAAGACTTTGGGATCGTGGTTGTGGAGGCGCAGGCTTGCGGTACTCCTATCATTGCCTATGGACGTGGTGGTGCGTTAGAAACAGTAAGACCTTATGGTTCGCAGAATGCAACGGGCGTTTTTTTTCATGAACAAACGCCTGAACATATTATGTCTGCTGTTGAAAAATTTGAGTCTATTCAAGATGATTTGTTACCTGAAAACTGTCGTAGTAATGCATTGCGTTTTTCTGCTCATCGGTTCCGTGAAGAATTTAGCGCTTACTTAAAAGATAAATGGATAAATTTTCAAGAGTTAAAGAAGATCACATACTGATATCGTAAAGGGAATGGTCGCATTACTGACTTCTCTTTTAATTTAAGTGACTTACCCTTTATGTTGCTAGTCTTGGTATAGGATTTAATTGGTATTTTTATAAACCATTTATGGGGAGTAAATATGTGTATTATTATTATGGATGGAAAGCGCAATGTTAAAAAATAAAAATGTGCTAAAAACAATTGTACCTAAGGTTTCCCTGATTGTGTCAGATTTTTTATTTTTTAACACCTCTCTTTTTCTTGCCTACTTTATTGTTTTTCACTCTACTGGCAATAGTCTTGTTCTACCCGAGGATGGAACTTACACCGCAAGAATTTTTGCTCATTTAATTCTATCTGTTGTTTGTATTACTTGGTTTCTGTCAAGGTTGAGGCATTATACGTATAGAAAGCCTTTTTGGTTTGAGTTGAAAGAGGTTGTTAGAACATTATTGATTTTTGCTGTTTTAGACCTGTCGCTGGTTGCTTTCTCAAAGTGGAACTTTTCTCGCTGGGTTTGGTTGGTTACGTGGGTTCTCATTTTGATACTCATTCCATTGGGGCGAGCGATTACAAAGCGAATATTGAATAAGCTTCATCTGTGGAAAAAAGATACTATTGTTATCGGTTCCGGAAAAAATGCAAAAGAAGCCTACGCGGCTTTACAGAGTGAGGAAGTACTTGGTTTTAATGTGATTGCCTTTGTTTGCACAAGTTCACCTTGTGAGGAAGTTATCACCGATATCCCTGTGCTTGATTCTGAGGAGGCGCTGTGGAAGATCGCCGATGTTGAGAGTACACAGTTTATTGTCGCGCTAGAATTCGAAGAACATGCATTACGTGACTGGTGGTTAAAGAATCTTGCGAAACATAACTGCCGTTCTGTTTCAGTTATACCGACACTGCGCGGTGTTCCTTTGTATGGCACTGATATGTCGTTCATATTTAGCCATGAGGTCATGATATTACGAGTGGGTAATAATTTGGCCAAGCGTTCGTCACGGCTGATTAAGCGTATTTTTGATATTGTTGGCTCAGCTTCTATCATGTTGGTATTGTCACCTGTATTACTATTTTTGGCATACAAAGTTTCACGTGATGGCGGCAAGGCTATTTATGGTCATGAGCGTGTTGGCCATAATGGGATAAGATTTAAGTGTCTTAAGTTTCGTTCCATGGTAATGAACTCACAAGAAGTGTTAGATGATTTATTACGAACAGATCCTGCTGCAAAGGCCGAATGGGATAAGGATTTTAAATTAAAGAACGATCCTAGAATCACTAAAATTGGTCATTTTATCCGAAAAACCAGCCTTGATGAGTTACCTCAATTGTGGAATGTTTTTAGAGGTGAGATGAGTTTAGTTGGTCCTCGTCCTATTATTGAGGCAGAACTTGAACGTTATGCTGGTGATGTTGATTATTACTATATGGCAAAACCGGGCATGACAGGTCTTTGGCAGGTTAGTGGTCGCAATGATATTGATTACGATACGCGGGTTTATTTTGATGCCTGGTACGTAAAAAATTGGGCATTATGGAATGACATAGCGATTCTATTCAAGACGATAGGTGTGGTTTTGAAGCGTGATGGTGCATATTAGTTTTAATCTTGTGCCTCTGTACGATGCCGAATGGTTTTAAATGAGAACTTCACCTATTTGTTTGATTTTAAACTGTTTATTTTTTGATTACTGAGTCTGCTTTGCTGCATTTTAATGGCGCAACGTTTCATGTTGCGCCTTTCTCAATCAATTTTTCTCCAACAACCTTATAATCCTCTCCTGTTTCATTTTCCTCCCAACCCATTTTCATTCTTTTCCTAACCCATTCCTTCCCCTCTGCCATAAATTTATTTATTCTGTTTTGTCCCTTGTCCCTTGTCCCTTGTCCCTTGTCCCTTGTCCCTTGTCCCTTGTCCCTTGTCCCTTGTCCCTTGTCCCTTGTCCCTTGTCCCTTGTCCCTTGTCCCTTGTCCCTTGTCCCTTGTCTGTTGAAGAATAGTGACTTTCTTCAGTTTCTTATTTAAATTATTATTTTTCAATGTGATAGTTTTTTCGAAAGAATGTGGATATCTTCTAATACTAGAAAATCCTACTGATTTTAACTCTTTTATCTCTAATTTTTAGATGGTTATTGTCGATGACTTTTTTATTGTTCGAAATTAAATATTAGCGCGACTTATTTATAGAACGATCATCTTTTTATGTTTTTGATTTTGTTGTGTTTTATTTTTTTTATAATAAAAATCCTACCACCTTGACAGCTTGCATTTTTTGAACTTTTCTTTATATGCGAAGAAAGGGGGTTTTTTCGCGAGGTATTCAATTGTGCGGTAACGTTTTTATCGCTAACGCCAGGTTTTAAAATCAGATTTGATTTTGCCTAGCTAAAACCATTTTATTTTTAAGGATACGATTATGGCTTCTCTAGTGTACCAGAAAGAGGCGGCAGCGCTTCTTTTAGCTGTGCTTGGACAAAATGCATCACCAACCGTGTTTGACACTGTTGGTAATCAAATAGAGAAAGGGCAAACTACCGCCCAGGCATACATCTCCAGTCTGTTATCCTCCAGTGCTGGACAGGCACTCTATGCATCCAAAACAGACGTTGAAATCTTACAGAGTATCTACACAGCAGCCTATGGCAACTCCCCGACAACAGCGCAACTGCAGGCGATTCTTGCTGGGAGCACCTTGAACGATGCCATATCTAGCGCCATTAACTCTTTGCTGAATTACAGCGGTTTTGATAGCGGCACGCTGGCGTCTCAGAGCAACTTCGATGCGCAACTCAATAACGTGCTATTCCCGGGCACTAGCGCCGCTGGCTCTGGGCCTGGTGTGTCGGATGCATTGGCACTCTATTATCTGGCTGGCATCGATCCTGTCACCAGCACGGTTATTACACTAGCTACGCAGATAAATACCTCCGCGCAATCCTTCTCACAAGTAGCCAATAAATTTGTTACCGATCGAGCAGCGCTCAATTCGTTATCAAACACAGATTTTATCAATAAGGTGTTTAATGAAGCCTATGAACGCGCGCCAAGTACCAGTGAGTTCTCCGCTCTGAGTGCAATTCTCAGCGGGGGCGGTACTAAAGGTGATGTATTGATCAATATCATTACCGGATTGCGTGGCACTGTGGGCTCCGGTGATACTGCTGCGCAGCAATTCTTCTTGACTGAGACTCAGCCTGATGCTGCCGGTCAACTGGCGGGTTTGGCTGCTCGTGAACAGGTTGCTTCCATCTATCTTGCTGTACCTCAACGTGATGTTGATGCGCAAGGCTTGGACGACTGGAGCAATTATCTGGGTAAGCACGGTAACACTTTTGCTTCTCTGACCACAAAACTGTTGACCTCTGTTGAGTTTCAGAAAAAAGGTGCTCAATTAACCGGCACTGACTTCATTCAGCACGTATATACTGGCGTTCACGGTGTTGCTGCTACACCAGCGCAAATTGCACTGTATAGCGGTTTAACTGACAAAGGCGCGATCACAACTGCGATTATTAATGACCTGCGCAACTCAACTGCCACCGACGCCACAACTGTAACTCAGCAGCATGGCTTTGAATATGACATCGGTACTAGCCTGCTGTATAAAACCGCTGCATCTCTGACGGCAACGGCTGCTGGGGGTAACGCGACAGGAACTGTCAACACTGGCGCTTCCCACCAAATCAGCAACGCCGAAACCGCAGTACTGACAAATGTTCAACTGAACGCCAATGCCGCCAGCCTGGTCAACCTGAAGTTCGCCGATCACCTGGCAAACCTGACCATCAACGGCACCAGCGCAGCAACGGTCAACCTGTCTGATAACGGCGTTAATCCTGGGGTTGCTGTCACCGTCAACAACGGCAACGTCATTCTGAACGCCAGCTCCGGTTCAGACAACGTGGTCGTGACTTCGACGGCTAACATCGCGACCGGTACCGCGCAGTTTAACCTTGGCGCCGGCAACGACAGCCTGCACTGGGCGGGTAACGCGGTTTCCGGCGGTGCGAACACCGTTGCCAATACCGTCAAGGCTGACGGCGGTACCGGCACGGACTCCATCTCTGCCAACTTCATCACCAAAACCGTCGTGACCAACCAGAACGCCCTGGGCATTCGCACCAGCACCGTGACCAGCAACGCCAACAACTTCTCGAACTTTGAGCAGATTGATCTGACCGGTTATATCGGTAAGTCCGTCGGTACGCTGATTACGACACCGCTGATTGGTTCACCGACCACCACCAGCGTCACTACGCCAACCAACACCTTCGACTTTGGCCTGACCAACGGCACGTCTACGGTAGAAGGTACTACGGGCGGTACGGTCACCCAGAACGCAGCGGCGACCAACCTGGGGGCGCAAGGGTTCGTGATCTCCGGCCTGGCTAACGTCAACGTCATCAACGCTGCCGGCGGTAACGCCGCACAGCTGGAAGTGAAAGGCGACGCGACCTCAGCCAGTACGCTGAACTTCACCTTCGTCCAAAACGCCACCGACCACTTTAACATCAACTTTGATGCAGTGAGCTCGGCGAACGTGAATGCCGGTACCGTCAGTTTGAATAGTAGCAGTAGCGCTTTGTTGGGCACTGCTCTCGGTACGTTAAACGTGGCTTCCGGTGGTACGGGCTCGTTCAGCAACGTGTTGACATTGGGCGGTACCAATGCTCAGGTTCAAACGATTAACGTGACCGGAGATCATGCGCTGAATCTTACAGTCGGCAATGGATTCAGCTTTGTTCATGATATCAACGCTTCCAGTAATACTGCTGGCTTGAACCTGAACTCGAATACAACCGGGACCGGGGATGGCATCATTGTTCAACTTCTGAATGCCTTGCCACTGAGCGCCGTTACCACAGCGCTACTGACTCCGCTGTTGAACACGCTGGGTCTGAACGGTTACCAACTGACGGTAGAAGGGACGTCCACGGCCGACAGCTTCAACGTACTGGGTAACACCACGTTGACCGGGGGCACCGGGGCGAATATCTACGATCTGAAATCCAGTACTTCGCAGGCGGGGGTCACCATCACCGACTTCAGCACCGCGAAAGACAAAATCGTGGATGCGGCTTCCGGTCTGACCCTGTCCAACACCGGTACCGCGGTGGCGGACTACGGCACCCGTCCGGCGGATACGCTGGATGCGCTGTTGGGGTCGCTGGTTGGCGGCCTGACTACCGGCGTCGTCGGTCTGTTGGGCGGCATCCTGGGCCTGAGCAATCCAAACTCGCTGACGGCAAAAGTGGGCGTGGCCTCGGTGGTGTTCAGCGGCTCCGGCAACACGGCGGACTCCTACGTGATTATTGATAACAACAATAACCACACGCTGGATGCTAACGATACCGTCATTTACCTGACGGGCCAGAACCACCAGCAATTGGTCGATACTCTGCACTATGCCTAAGAGTTAAACCGCAATAATCAATAATTCCCTATGGAACTATTGAGTTTTAAATAATGCGGGGGAGGTTATTCCCCCGCATGTTTAAATTTGTGAGCGACATCATCCTCTCTAAGTTATTCCATTTCGTTCTCTTCCAGTTTCTTTTGCATTCTCCTGCATCGTTTTGTTTTATCAAGCCTTTTCAAGGCATGGTGACCGGCTTTTTTTTTATACCCTACCTTGCTGGTTTTCACTTTCTCTACCTATAGTTAACGAAAGTATCTGCAGTCTCGGGCATTTCTTTGGGGTGAGTCTTCTCGGGGTAATTCTTTTTTAGGAATTTCTTTAGGGAAGGGGTCAATGCGGATTGGACTGACAGTGCACATGATGTAAGGGCAGAACGTGAATCAATTTATCCCGCGCAACGAAATTGCGGATGTTATACGGACGCGCAGTAAAGTCTTCTGGACCGTTGGCATATTCACTGCGTTTATTAACCTGTTAATGCTGGTGCCTTCCATTTACATGCTCCAGGTTTACGACCGGGTGCTTCCTTCTCGTAATGAAATCACGCTGTTAATGCTGACGCTGATCATGCTGGGTATGTTCGGCATGATGTCCTTGCTGGAATACGTGCGCAGCATGGTGGTGATCCGCATCGGCAGCCAGCTGGATATGCGTCTCAATACGCGTATCTATACGGCGGCTTACGAGGCGAATTTAAAGAACGGCTCTTCCGATGCCGGCCAGATGCTGAGCGATCTGACCAACGTACGTCAATTCCTGACCGGCAGTGCGCTATTCGCCTTCTTCGATGCGCCGTGGTTCCCTATTTATCTGCTGGTGATTTTCCTGTTTAACCCTTGGCTGGGGTTGTTCGCGCTGGTGGGCTCCTTGCTGTTGATCGCCCTGGCGGTGATCAACGAAGTAGTGTCGAAGAAACCGTTGGCGGATGCCAGCCGGCTTTCAATCATGTCGGGCAATCTGGCCAGCACCAACTTGCGCAATGCCGAAGTGATTGAAGCGTTGGGGATGTTACCCAACCTGAAGGGGCGCTGGTTCAGTTTGCATCAGCGCTTCCTGAACAGCCAACGCATCGCCAGCGAACGGGCATCACGGGTCACGTCGATCACGAAGTTTGTGCGTCTGTCGCTTCAGTCGCTGGTTTTGGGCCTGGGGGGCTGGCTGGCGATCGATGGGCACATCACGCCGGGCATGATGATCGCCGGTTCCATTTTGATGGGGCGCACGTTGGCGCCTATCGAGCAGGTGATTAACGTTTGGAAAAGCTGGAGCTCCGCCAAGCTGGCTTACCAGCGCCTGGTACGCTTGTTGGAGCAGCATCCGCCGCGTGGTACCGCCATGTCGCTGCCGCGCCCGGAAGGGGTGATTTCCGTTGAAGGGGTGACCGCGACGCCGCCCGGCTCGAAGGGGAGCGCGGTGTTGCATAACGTCAGCTTCGCCATTCAGCCGGGAGACGTGCTGGGGATTATCGGGCCAAGCGCCTCCGGCAAGTCGACGTTGGCGCGTCTGCTGGTCGGCATCTGGCCGGTCAGCGAAGGCATCGTGCGCCTGGACAACGCCGACATCTACCAGTGGAACAAGGACGAGCTGGGGCCTTACATCGGCTATCTGCCGCAGGATATTGAGCTGTTCGCCGGCAGCATCGCGGAGAACATCGCCCGCTTCAACGAGCTGGACTCGGAGAAAGTGATCGAGGCCGCCAAGTTGGCCGGGGTGCATGAGCTGATTCTGCGCTTCCCCAATGGCTATGATTCGGTTATTGGCAGCGGGGGCGCCGGGCTTTCCGGCGGTCAGAAACAGCGTATCGGTTTGGCGCGCGCGCTGTATGGCGATCCTTCTCTTATCGTGCTGGATGAACCCAACTCCAATCTGGACGATGCCGGCGAGCGGGCGTTGAACCAGGCCATTACGTTCCTTAAACAGCGGAATAAGACGGTGATCCTGATTACGCACCGCACCAATCTGCTGGCGATGACCAACAAGCTGTTGCTGCTGGTTAACGGGAACGTCAATGCGTTTGGCCCAACGCAGCAGGTGCTGCAGGCCTTGGCGAATGCGCAAAAAGCGCAGGTGCCTACGCAGGCGGTGCGTGCGGTGAACTCCGAGCCGGATGAAGGCGATGTTCCTAAAACTCAAATTAATTAAGCCGTGAACTGGCCTGGCGGCGCCGTTGCGTCGCCGGCAGTCAAAGGAGTTGGTATGTCTACGCATATTGGCGAGCCGAATGACTCGTACTCAGAACAGATCCCGCTGGATGAGCGCCGTTATACCCGTCTCGGGTGGTTGGCGCTGGGTGTGGGCGTGTTCGGTTTCTTGGCCTGGGCGGCGTTTGCACCTTTGGACAAAGGGGTCGCGTCGCCGGGATCGGTAACCGTTTCCGGCAACCGTAAAACGGTGCAGGCACCGGCCAGCGGCATCATCAAAAATATCGTGGTGAAAGACGGCGACAAGGTGAAAGCCGGCGAAGTCCTGGTGCAGCTGAGCCAGGTGCAGGCACAGGCGCAGGTCGATTCGCTGCGAGATCAGTATTACACCACGCTGGCGACCGAAGGGCGCTTGCTGGCTGAACGGGACGGTCTGAGCAAGGTCACTTTTTCCCCTGTTTTCGCTCAGGTTAAGGATCAGCCACGTGTCGCGGAGATCATTGCGCTGCAAACGCAGCTGTTCGCCTCCCGCCGCCAAGGGCTGCAAAGTGAAATTGACGGTTATAAGCAGTCGATGGACGGGATCCGTTTCCAATTGAAAGGCCTGCAGGACTCACGTGCCAACAAACAGATCCAACTCTCCAGCTTGCGTGAGCAGATGAACAGCATGAAACAGCTGGCGGCGGACGGTTACCTGCCGCGCAACCGCTATCTGGAAATTCAGCGCCAGTTCGCCGAGGTGAACAGTAGCATCGATGAAACCGTCGGGCGGATTGGCCAACTGCAAAAGCAGCTGCAGGAATCTCAGCAACGCATCGATCAGCGCTTCGCCGACTATCAGCGCGAAGTCAGAACGCAGCTGGCGCAAACCCAAATGGACGCCAGCGAGTTCCGCAACAAGCTGCAAATGGCCGATTTCGATCTGGGCAACACCGCCATCACCTCACCGGTGGACGGCACCGTGGTCGGATTGAATATCTTCACTCAGGGGGGCGTCGTGGGAGCGGGTGACCACCTGATGGACGTGGTACCCAGCCAGGCGACATTGGTGGTGGATTCTCGCCTCAAAGTCGACCTGATCGATAAGGTGTACAACGGGTTGCCGGTGGATCTGATGTTTACCGCCTTCAACCAAAACAAAACCCCGAAAATTCCGGGAACGGTCACGCTGGTTTCCGCCGACCGTCTGGTCGACAAAACCAATGGCGAACCTTACTACCAGATGCAGGTCACGGTCTCGCCGGAGGGCATGAAAATGCTCAGTGGCGAGGACATCAAGCCGGGGATGCCGGTGGAAGTGTTCGTGAAAACGGGGTCACGCTCGCTGCTGAGCTATCTGTTTAAACCTATTTTGGATCGCGCTCATACTTCATTAACCGAGGAATAATTTTGATTCATTCAAAACGACAGGCTGCCGGTCTGGTTATCGGCACCCTTTTGTTTGCGATGTCTGCGCCGGTTTATTCGATAGGGATTTTAGACGCATATTCGCTGGCATTAGAAAAGGACCCGACCTTCCGGGCGGCTATAAAAGAAAAAGAAGCGGGAGATGAGAACGAAAATATCGGCAGGGCGGGGCTGCTGCCGAAGGTATCGCTGAACTACCAGAATTCGCCGCGCAACTGGCAAACGCAGAAGTACCCGCAAAGCGATTTCTTTGGCAACATTACGGAAGCGACGCGGCGGCAGCAGTACCGCAGCTACTCCAGCTCGGTGACGTTGACGCAGCCGCTGTTCGATTATGAGGCCTATGCGCGTTACAAAGGCGGCGTGGCGCAGACGATGATGTCGGATGAACGCTACCGCGGTAAACTGCTCGATCTGGCGGTGAGGGTGATCAGCGCCTACGTCGAAGTGGCCTATTCCAAAGATCAAATCGCCTTGGCCGAGGCGCAAAAAACAGCCTATAAAGAGCAGCTGGCGTTGAACGATCGGCTGATGAGCGCGGGTGAGGGAACGTTGACCGACGTTTCCGAAACGCAGGCGCGCTACAGCCTGGCCGAGGCGCAGGTGATCGAGGCGCGCGACGCGCTGGATGCCGCGCAGCGCGAGCTGGAGGTGATCATCGGTGTGCCGTTGAATCAACTGGATGAGCTGCAGGTCTTACGGCCGGGCAAGTTCCAGGTGGCTCCGCTGATCCCGTCGAAGTTTGAAGAGTGGCAAAAGATCGCCCTGGAGAATAACCCGGTGCTGGCCGCCTCGCGCCACGGTGTTGATGCGGCAAAATACGAGGTAGAGAGAAACCGCGCCGGCTTTATGCCGAGTGTGCAACTCTATGCTTCGCATTCGGAGAACGATTCCAGCAGCGACAACACGGTTAATCAGAAATATCGCACCGACAGTATCGGGGTGCAGGTGAGTTTGCCGATTTACTCCGGTGGCGGCGTGGCGGCCTCAACGCGGCAGGCGGCGGCACGCTACGGCCAGGCGATGGCCGAGATGGACACGCAGGTTGGCTCGACGCTGAACGATCTGCGCAAACAGTTCAATCTGTGCATCAGCAGCCGCGCCAAGCTGGCGGCCTACGAGCTGGCGGTGAAGTCGGCGACCACGCAGGTGACGGCGACCCGGCAGAGCGTTTTGGCGGGGCAGCGCGTCAACGTCGATGTGCTCAACGCCGAACAGCAGCTCTATAGCGCCCAGCGCGATCTGGCCTCTGCCAAGTACACCTACATCAAGTCCTGGATTACCCTGCTGAGCGACTCCGGCACGTTGGACGAGAAGGATGTGCTGCGCGTGGCGCAGTATTTCGCCCGCAACCGCTAGTGGATTTTTCACTATAAGCATTAATCTGAAAGAGCAGCGTTTAGCTGCTCTTTTTGTTTTAATACGTTATGGTTACTCGTTTTTCAATACTGTTCGGTTGACTGGTCGGTATTTCTCGTTGGGTTCATGCGTGTATCAGACTAACTACCGGAGAGAAAAGATGAATACTGAAGTATTTTTTAGCGCCTGATGCGCGAGGAAGGAATTGTCATGGCAATTTTAGTCACCGGTGGTGCCGGTTACATCGGATCCCACACTGTTTTATCTCTGTTGGAACGTGGCGAAGACGTAGTGGTGTTGGACAACCTGTCGAACTCTTCTGCTGAGTCGTTACGTCGTGTGGAAAAGCTGACGGGGAAAGCCGCCGTGTTCTATCAGGGCGATATTCTGGATTCTGAGTTTCTGCAGCGTATCTTCGAGGCGCATGACATCTCGGCCGTGATCCACTTTGCCGGCCTCAAGGCCGTCGGGGAGTCAACACGTAAACCGCTTGAGTATTATCAGAACAACGTCACCGGCACGTTGGTATTGTTGGATGCCATGCGCCGTGCCGGCGTACATGATTTCATCTTCAGTTCTTCCGCTACTGTTTATGGTGCCAATTCGCCGGTGCCTTACGTCGAGACGACGCCGATCGGCGGCACGACCAGCCCTTATGGCACGTCTAAGCTGATGGTAGAGCAGGTCCTGCAAGATTTCGCCAAGGCAGAACCGCAATTTTCGATCATTGCCTTGCGTTACTTTAACCCGGTGGGCGCCCATGAATCGGGTTTGATCGGCGAAGATCCTAATGGGATTCCCAATAACCTGTTGCCTTACATCTCGCAGGTGGCGATCGGCAAGCTGGAAAAGCTGGGTATTTTCGGCGGGGATTACCCGACGAACGATGGGACGGGAGAGCGTGATTACATTCATGTCATGGATCTGGCCGAAGGCCATCTGAAAGCGATGGATCATCTGCCGAAGCTCAACGGATTTAAGGCCTATAACCTGGGGGCCGGTGTAGGGCACTCGGTGCTGGCGATGGTTCAGGCATTTGAAAAAGCCTCCGGTGTCGCGATCCCTTACCAAATATTGCCGCGCCGCGACGGCGATCTGCCTGCCTTCTGGGCGAACGCCGATCTGGCTTATCAGGAGCTGGGGTGGAAAGTGCGCAGGGGGCTTGATGATATGATGCGCGATACCTGGAACTGGCAGAAGAAAAATCCTAAGGGTTTTCAGCGCTGATCCTGCAGTTTACCCCCATCGTTTATAGGAAAGGATAAATGGTGGGGCCAAAACGACCATTGGGCAATCAGTAAGCGATACTTGATAAATTGTAACCAGCTTCCTAGAAAATACAGCAAAACTTTCTACTACATTTCCTATATTTCATTTTAAAAACATTGAGTTAAATCTTATCCTTGAACAAGAACCACACAGATTCAGCGTATTTTTTTACGTTACGGTGTCGGATGTTTTTGCAAATTGTGCTAGTCTCTCAAACCTTCGCGGACCCTATATTATTTCTGTCATATGCACGCGAGTTTGTTTAAGGTTCGTTCAAAAAGACCTCAAACGTGAAGTGTAAACTCGGTGGCGACGCGTGTTTATAAGCATAATTCGAGGTCTCTGGGTAACGTTTTTGTGAGTAAATTTCTAATGAAAGTGATAGAGACGCAGGTTGAAGGTGTAAAGCTGATCGAACCCAAAGTGTTTGGCGACCAGCGTGGTTTTTTCTTGGAAACGTTCCAAAAAAGCCGATACCAGGAGCTGCTCGGCATTGATGCGGAGTTCGTACAAGATAACCACTCCCGTTCTGCGCGTGGCGTCTTGCGGGGATTGCATTTTCAAACGGCAAAACCGCAAGGTAAGTTGGTAAGGGTGGTACGCGGCGAGGTCTACGATGTGGTCGTCGATATTCGTCCTGAGTCGCCGACGTTCAAAAAGTGGGTTGGCGTCTACTTGTCTGAAGAGAACAAAAACCAACTTTGGGTGCCGCCTGGTCTCGCCCATGGTTTTGTCGTAGTTTCGGACTCGGCTGATTTTGAATATAAATGCACTGATTACTATGATCCAAGTAATGAAGGTTGCCTACTGTGGAACGATCCGGAAGTAGGTGTCGAATGGCCAATCAGCGATCCGCTGTTGTCGCCAAAGGATCTGCAGGGAAAACTGTTTAGAGAGCTTTTTTAATGCGTGTACTTTTGACTGGTGCTGCGGGGCAGCTGGGACGCTGTATTATCGATCGTTTCCCTGCCAATTGGACCCTGATGGCGATGGACAGCCAGCAATTGGATATCGCGGACTCCGCTGCCGTTTCGGCAGCGGTTGAACAGCTAGTACCGGATGCCATTATCAATGCTGCGGCTTATACTGCGGTGGATAAAGCGGAATCTGAGCCTGAAAAGGCCAGGGCGATCAATGCGCTCGGCCCAGGATTCCTGGCTACAGCAGCGGCGAAGTTAGACATTCCTTTCATACATATCTCGACCGATTACGTCTTTGACGGCACTTCATCGGAACCGTACTGTGAAGAGACGCCATGTTCACCCCAGAGCGTTTACGGGCAAACGAAACTCGAAGGTGAGCGTGCGGCTTTGCTGGCAAATCCGAAAACGGTAGTGATCAGAACGGCCTGGGTTTTCAGCGAGTACGGCAACAACTTCGTGAAAACCATGCTGCGAGTCGGTGCACAGAGGGGGGAATTGGGCGTGGTAAGCGACCAGTTCGGCTGCCCTACCTATGCGGGAGACATTGCGGCGACGGCCATCGCTATGCTGTCCCATCCTCAATTACCTTACGGTATCTATCATTACTGCGGCGATAACGCGGTTTCATGGTTCGATTTTGCTTGCGCTATCTTCCGGGAGGCGGAGAACTCAGGTCTTTATCCGCATCAGGTGAATGTCAAACCTATCGCAACCCATGAATATCCAACGCCTGCATCCAGGCCTGCTTATTCGATTCTGAGCACCAGCAAGATTTGTGCGCTGGATCTGAAGCCTAGCCCATGGGAACAGCAACTTAAAAGTGTGCTCCAGAAGATATTATCTCAGTGATGATCCTTCAAATGGATAAGATTAAAGGGGATAATGCTATCCCCTTTGACGTTTTTGCATGGTGATGAAACGTTATCATCGCTTATGGGCCTGACGTTCAGTCTTTCAACCACCCTAATGGCATGACTTTGTGACTGCGGTAAATTACGGGTTTAGGAACTAGATACAGCATGGCTGTAGACCAAGAAAAATCTCAATTTCAGATCGTTGCATCTATCGTTTTATTCAACCACAGCTATGAGCAGGTGGCGGGCACTTTGACGTCTCTTTTGGCCGAGCGCTGCGTTGATAAGATTGTTTTGGTCAATAACGGCGGTGCCGATTGGGCCGATGCTTTGGATAATGACCGTATCAGCTACATCTCTGCTGAGGGAAATGGCGGATTTGGCCACGGACATAACCTGGCAATGAGCCGCTACCTGGACTCCTGTGAGTATTTTTTGATCTGTAACCCGGATATCAGTTTTGAGATGGGGGCATTGGCGAGTTTGTATCAGTTCGCCAGCGAAGGGAAACATCAGTTTGTCTCTCCACGGATACATTATAGCGACGGCCGTTTTCAGTATAGTTGTCGTCTGTTACCGACACCGGCAAACCTTTTGCTTCGCCGCTTCCTGCCAAAATGGGGAGCTAAGATGGATATTGACTACGAACTGCAACATGCTGACTACGAGAGAAACTTTGCCGTGCCTTCCGTTTCAGGCTGTTTCATGTTGATGAAGTCGGAATTACTGGCTCGTTTGGAGGGGTTTGACGAGCGTTACTTTATGTATCTCGAGGATGTTGATCTGTGCCGACGGGCACTTGAACTCACTGATATTATGTATTATTCAGGAACTACAATCACACACGTATTCGGTAAGGGATCATATAAATCTCTAACTTTATTGGGGTACCATATGCGCTCAGCGATTCTTTATTTTAACAAATGGGGATGGTTTTTTGACCGGGAGCGCTCTCGTTACAACCAGCGCTACTTGAATTCTATCCCGATGGCTTCTTCTCGCGATCTTCGCTGAGCCCCCGGCTATAAATTTTTGATAGTTTTTAAGGTATTGATTATGTTCATATATGTGGATGATCGGATAGTGGTCAACGCTGCCGAAGACGGTAAGGAGCTAAATGATGAGTAACCCTCATAAAAATAGGCCGCTGACGCCGTTAGGCCTCCTTCGCACTTTGTGGGGGTTCAAGTCGTTGATTGCGCAAATGACCAAGAGAGAAGTCGTCGGTCGTTATAAAGGTTCAACGATGGGCTTGGCCTGGTCATTCCTAAACCCGTTGTTCATGCTGGTCGTTTACACCTTTGTTTTTTCGGTGGTTTTTAAGGCGCGTTGGTCAGTAGGGGGCGATGAGAGTCGCACACAGTTCGCCGTGATTTTATTTGTAGGTATGATTGTGCATGGTTTCTTCGCCGAAGTGATCAACCGTGCGCCGCAGATTATCTTAGGAAATGCCAACTACGTTAAAAAAGTCGTGTTTCCTCTGGAGACGCTGCCCGTGATCAGCCTATGCGCAGCCTTGTTTCACTCTCTGATTAGCCTGGTTGTCTTGTTGTGCGCCTTCTTTCTTTTTAACGGCTTTTTGCACTGGACCATTGTGTTTATTCCTTTGGTTTTCCTGCCACTGGTGATCTTTTGCCTAGGGTTGGGATGGGTGCTGGCATCTCTTGGGGTATTTATCCGAGATGTAGGCCAAACCACGGTGATTATTACAACGGTAATGATGTTTTTGTCACCGGTCTTTTTCCCGATTACCGCGCTGCCGGAGAAATACCGAATCTGGATTATGCTTAATCCGCTTACGTTCATTATTGAACAAGCACGTAACGTATTGATTTGGGGGACTCTGCCAGATTGGCAGGGGCTGATGGTATATACCCTGGCAGCTGCTGCGGTGGCGTGGTTGGGTTATGTCTTCTTCCAGAAAACCAGAAAGGGGTTTGCGGATGTCCTCTAATGAAATAGCTATTGAAGTCAAAGGATTAAGCAAATGTTATCAGATTTATGATCGCCCACGCGATCGTCTGAAACAGTTTTTCGCTCCTAAACTACAACGAGTTGCGCGTCGCGAATCTCGGCGCTATTTTCGCGAGTTTTGGGCTTTACGAGATGTCTCTTTCAGCATCAAAAAAGGTGAAACTGTCGGTATTATCGGGCGTAACGGTGCTGGCAAATCGACTTTGCTGCAAATGATTTGCGGCACGCTAACGCCAACGGCAGGGGAGATCCAGGTTAACGGAAGAATTGCCGCTTTGCTGGAGTTGGGTGCTGGTTTTAACCCTGAATTCACCGGTCGAGACAATGTTTACCTTAACGGTTCTGTTTTAGGATTTTCGCGCGAACAAGTCGATGCTCGCTTTCAGGAAATCATTGATTTTGCAGATATTGGTGAGTTCATCGACCAACCGGTAAAAACCTATTCCAGCGGCATGTATGTTCGATTGGCCTTTGCCGTTCAGGCGTGCGTCGAACCGGAAATCTTGATTGTCGATGAAGCGCTGGCCGTGGGGGATATTGGTTTCCAGTACAAGTGCTACAAGCGCATGGAAGCTCTTCGAGCTAAGGGCGTCACCATTATTATGGTGACCCATTCCACCGGCAGTATTCTTGAGTACGCCGATCGTTGTCTGGTGATGAATGATGGCCAGCTGGTTGGTGATACGCATGATGTATTAGCCGCGGTGCTCGCGTACGAAAAAGGTATGTTGTTGACCCAAAACTCGCCGAAAGAAAGAAAACAGCGTGCGGAATGCTCTGATGTCAAAGATGTAGCGACACTTCAGGCCATTCAGGCGGAACAGACTAATGCTGAAGTAGGGGAGAAACGCTTTGGCAGTGCACGTGCGATTATTGAAAGTTTGCAGATCTACAAATCTGACGGTACGCCATTGTCAGAAAAACCTCTTGTGCGGTCTGGCGAAGAGCTAACTTTAGACTACAGGATTTTGTCTTCGGAAGTCATCGAAGATGTGGCGCTCGGCGTTTCCATTTCCAAAGCTCAAGGGGGGGATATCTGGGGCGACAGCAACATTGCTGCTGGCGTTCCTATCGTTTTGAAACCCGGTGAGCAGCACATCGTATATAAAGTCAAACTGCCTATCAATTCCGGTGATTACCTGGTGCACTGTGGCTTGGCTCGCGTCGGCAAGGGGGAAAGGGAAGAACTCGATCAGCGTCGGCCGATGATGAGGCTGAAATTCTGGTCGTCGCGTGAATTGGGTGGCGTTATCCATGCTCCAATACAAATTTCGTTGGACGAGGAATAAAGTTATGCTGGCTGTTTTTTTACCGCCCTATCCTTTTCGCGGCGTAAAAGCTCCCTACCTGTGGGTGTTTTATCGGTTGCTGAGCACTTTGCAGGAAAAAAGCATTTTTATCACCGGCGGTGATTACTTGCGCGAGCCTGAGCTATGGCGTGAACAAGGGCGCTGGGAGTTCGATGTACCCACGATGAATAATCTGGGCTATTCGTTGCCGACTCAGGATATATTTGATCGACATGAGTTTGAACTACTGGATGATGGCCTGTTTGCTCGATTGTTGAATGAAACGCACGAAAATCCAATGGCTGCGTTCAATGTGTTTCTTACTCAGCGCATTCCCGAGTTGGAGTCTGAGCTTAAGGGGCTTTTACATGCGAAAATAAAATGTGGCATTGAGGGGATTCTCAGCATTTGTAATTGCCCTTCGCTGGAACATGTTGCGCAAGAGCTGGCGATTCCCGTTATTCACATTGAGGTGGGCCCTCTACGTTCGCCGATGTATCTGGGAACCGGTTACATTGATTTTCGTGGCGTAAATGGCAATACCGAAGCACAGGCGCGTTATCTACCTGTCGCAGATGATTGTCGAGTTCAGCTTTCAATGGCTGAGCTGCATCAATTTTTTGCACAGGATGCATTGCCACAGAAAGATATTGCGGAGTTTGAACTTGGGTTAGCGCTACAGGTTGAGGATGATTCGAATATCATTGCCTATAGCAATGGTTTCAATAACTTATCTATTCTCTCATATGCTCAGACGCAATGCCCTAGCGAAAGCATACTGGTTCGGCCGCATCCCGGCAGTCGCTTTCAGCTGCAAAACACAGCGTCTGAAATCGATCACTCATCCAATAGCCTCGAGTTCTTACTCCGCTGTCAACGGCTCGTAACCATCAACTCGAGCGTAGGTTTGGAAGGGTTGTTGCTTGAGAGAGATGTTCAAATATTGGGTGACACTTCGTATCGTTTCATCGATGAGGTCGCTGACGAATCTGAACGCGTGAACAGAATGGCGTTCTATCTGTTTTCTTACCTTGTTCCGTTCGAACTGATGTTTGATACGGACTATCTGCATTTTCGCCTGTCTAAGCCGGCAGAAATCGACATCGTGCGGTATCATCTTAATTATTATTCAGCGGGAGCTGACGGGTTGACAAGTATGAAAGGGATAACCATCGGTGAGTTGATCACGGAGCATGTTAAGCTGGACAATAACGTTAGAGCCGAAATTTTCCGCGTTATTGAAGAGCAGAAACAGCATATTGATGAGAAATGCCAGCAGATTGAATTGCTGGAGCAACGTTTGCGGTTGCAGCTCGAAGAAAATCTGCAGCTGCGAGAGTCAATGCTGCAGACGAAAAATCAACATGAGCAAATCATGTTGCAAAAGCAAAGCCAGCATGAGGAAGCCTTGCAGCGGATAAAAATCAGTGAAGAGAACAATAATAATAACTGCGAGAAGGAGCTGAAACGCGAAATCAACACGTTAAATTCCGCGTTGAGCCAAAAAGACGGTCTGCTGGAACAACAACATGCTTCCATGGCTTCGATTCGTAATAGCCTATCTTGGAAACTGACAATGCCAGTGAGAATGGTTGGTCGTGCATTGCGCGGCGAGTTTGGGGTCATTCGCGATTTTACCCGCCATTATTTTACACATCGTTTTATCGCTAAGAATTCATTGACAGCAAAGACATGGCGCGCATTCCGTAGCCACCCTCAACCCTATCGCGCATTGGGGCGTAAGGCTAAAACGGCATGTTCACTGATAACGAAAGGTCAATTCTCCGAGTTGATCGCTACCCTGCGCCGGGTGGCGAAAAATACTGCTGACGCACCGATGCCGTTAACGCACATAGATACTCAGCACATTGTGATTCTTGCTTCCCGACATACTCTCTACGTGGCTCATCGGGTAGAGAAGTCTTTGACCGACATCGGGTTGGGCGTCACGATTATTCATGCATACTCGGCTGCAGCAGACAGTGGCCAAATGCACATTGTTATTTGTCCCCAGATATTCCCTGAGCTGCCGAAGAATTTTGTTGCATTCCAGATGGAACAGTAAATTAACCCGCGCTGGTTCACGCCGGAGTACTTTGCAATTCTTGATCGCGCAATCGCGATTTTCGATTACTCGCTTACCAACATCGATTATTTACTGCAACATGGAGTACCCTATCAAAAACTGTTCTACATGCCGGTGTCCTCTTACGACCGTTATGCTGAGCATTTAAAGCAGGGAGGGTATAATCTTCAACCGTTGAAGGATGAAGCGCCGATTGATGTGTTGTTCTATGGCGATCCAAACTGTGAGCGGCGCCAGAATTACCTGCGTGAACTCTCCCAGCGCTTTAATGTGCATATCGCTTCGGAGGTCTTTGGTCAAGACCTGACTCGTCTTGTTATGCGAGCGAAGCTGATCGTTAATATTCATTATTACGAGGATGCACTGCTGGAAACCACCCGCTTGTACGAAACATTGTCCCTGGGAACGCCTATCGTCAGTGAAACCAGTTCGGATATTCAGCATCATGGCATGTTGAATGACGTCATCGACTTCGCTCCGGTAGGCGATATTGATGCGATGGCTGATAAAATCGAACGCTTGCTGGCTGATGAGAAACTTTATGCCCGTCGCCGGCAAGATATTGCGGCATTTACACGTACAGATTTGCAATTTGATGCTTATTTCAAACGTTATTTGCTGGCTAACGATCTGATTGATTTCCAGACTTACAAAAACAGTGTCGACTTTATCCCGCACAACGAAGTGGATATTCCAAAGTTGTGTTTGTCATTGACAGAAACACCGGTACGTAAGCAAGCGTTTCTCAGCAAACCGACCCATGGCTTCCAGGTCATCGAAGGCATCCGTCATCGTATTGGCTGGATTGGTTGCGGAATGAGTTATAAATACATGTTGTCAACGTTGGCCGAACGCTCTACCGAAATGGCCATGATTTGTGAAGATGACGTATTGTTCCCATTTGATTTTGACATTCAACTGGAGAAGGTCGTCGGGCATTTGCGCCATACTGAATGGGACTGGCATGTGTTTGCGGGCATCATTGCGCACTTACATGATGATACCGAAATTCTGGCTATAAAAGAAATTGATGGCATCGAATATGTTTATATCAACCGTATGACAAGTATGGTTATGAATATCTATTCTCGCCGCGGTATCGAGCTTATCAGCCAATGGAACGAGAAGAACATCGACGCTGAAAGCAATACTATCGATCGTTATCTGGAGTCCGCACCAGGTTTGACCGTTGTAACGACATTGCCGTTTATGGTCGGCTATGCCGAAGATCAACACTCAACGTTGTGGGGATTCGTAAATACTCAGTATACCGATATGATTCGCGGCAGTGAGCGGTTATTGGCCGAAAAAGTGGCTGCGTTTAAGGCGCGTCAGTCTGAAGCGACCAAGGTATAACGCAGTATTCATCTGAGCGCTGAAATCAAAACGGTCAGTCGTAGATGACTGACCGTTTTTTATTGTAAGCCTCAAGCTGCCTCTACTGGCGACTGTTTTTACTGGAGAGAGCTGATAATTGTATATGGTTCAAACGTATGCAACCTATTATGCGACCTATCGCACCAATCACTACCCACCCGGCTCAATCCTGAGTTAACATGTGTGCCACATCACAAAACCTGCTGGCCGACGTTGCCGGCAGGGTCATCCTCAGACAGGAGTTCCTAAATGTCCAAGCAACAAATCGGCGTTGTCGGCATGGCGGTAATGGGCCGCAACCTCGCGCTGAACATCGAGAGCCGTGGTTACACCGTTTCCATTTTCAACCGTTCTGGCGACAAAACTGACGAAGTGATCGCTGAGAACCCGGGCAAAAACCTGGCGCCGTATTACACCGTTGAAGAGTTTGTTGAATCGCTGGAAAAACCGCGCCGCATCCTGCTGATGGTGAAAGCGGGCGAAGCGACGGATAAAACCATTGCCTCGCTGACTCCGCACCTGGACAAGGGCGATATCCTGATCGACGGCGGCAACACCTACTATCAGGACACCATCCGTCGTAACCGCGAACTGTCCGACCAGGGCTTCAACTTCATCGGCACCGGCGTTTCCGGCGGTGAAGAGGGCGCGCTGAAAGGGCCTTCCATCATGCCTGGCGGCCAGAAAGAAGCTTACGAGCTGGTGGCGCCAATCCTGAAGAAAATCGCTGCGGTTGCGGAAGGCGAGCCTTGCGTGACTTACATCGGCGCAGACGGTGCCGGCCACTATGTGAAGATGGTGCACAACGGTATCGAATACGGCGACATGCAGCTGATTGCCGAAGCCTATTCTCTGCTGAAGCAGGCGCTGAACCTGAGCAACGAGCAGCTGGCCGAAACCTTCGCCGAGTGGAACAAGGGCGAGCTGAACAGCTACCTGATCGACATCACCAAAGACATCTTCACCAAGAAAGACGAAGAGGGTAAATACCTGGTCGATGTGATCCTGGACGAAGCCGCCAATAAAGGTACCGGCAAGTGGACCAGCCAGAGCTCGCTGGATCTGGGCGAACCGCTGTCTCTGATCACCGAATCGGTGTTCGCACGCTACCTGTCCTCGCTGAAAGATCAGCGCGTTGCTGCCTCTAAAGTGCTGACCGGCCCGAAAGTGGCGCCGTTCACCGGCGACAAAGCCGAATTCATCGAAAAAGTGCGTCGCGCGCTGTATCTGGGCAAGATCGTGTCCTACGCGCAGGGCTTCTCTCAGCTGAAAGCCGCGTCTAAAGAAAACAACTGGGATCTGCACTACGGCGAAATCGCCAAGATCTTCCGCGCCGGCTGCATCATCCGCGCCCAGTTCCTGCAGAAGATCACTGACGCTTATGCGGCGGACGCCGATATCGCCAACCTGTTGCTGGCGCCATACTTCAAGCAAATCGCCGACGAATACCAGCAGGCGCTGCGTGACGTGGTGGCTTATGCCGTGCAGAACGGTATCCCTACGCCAACCTTCTCCGCCGCGATCGCCTACTACGACAGCTACCGTTCCGCGGTGCTGCCGGCGAACCTGATCCAGGCGCAGCGCGACTACTTCGGCGCGCACACCTACAAACGCATCGACAAGGAAGGCGTGTTCCATACCGAATGGATGGAGTAATCCCTTCTCGTTTCTGAAAAGCCGCCGCCAGGCGGCTTTTTTTTGCCAAAACATCGAAAAATATGCATAACGCTTTCTCTACGCTGGTATGCACGATCCCTTACCCCTAATCTGGCACTATTCTTAATTTTTATTTTTTCATAATAAGAGCTGTATCGTATTATTTTAGTTGGTGAAGGTATTTTTTTTGATTGGGCTTGCCGAAATACTTATCTTTGCTAATATAATTCCTAGTCATGTTTTATCGCTTTTTTAACCCATTTCAGCCGTGCTTTCGCTAATCGCTTTACTTTGATTTATTTGGTTTTTTTTGTCTTTTTGATTGTTTGTAAATATGGAGGCGCTCGGGGTGGCGTTTTAAACATAGGTCGCTAAATTTTTATGGGACTATTAAGTCCATAATAGGGTCTGATTTTCATTGTAAAGGATAAGGAAAATCTTAATTTTCGGCAATCAGCTAGCAATAGGTATTGGTGTGCTTAGCCTGATTACTATGCGCAATGCATCTGTTTCTGGGGTAATCCTGGTTTATGGTGAACTTAATCCCTGTCATTCTGGCCGGTGGGAACGGCAGCCGCCTATGGCCTTTATCAAGAGAAGCATTCCCCAAGCAATTTCTTACGCTTGACGGTAGCAAGCATAGCCTGCTGCAGCAAACGCTGTTGCGCTTAGATGGGTTACAAGGGGTTAAGATCGCGGCACCGATTGTCATTTGCAATGAAGAGCACCGTTTTTTGGTGGCGGAACAACTGCAAGAGATCGATTGTTTGAACTCGCGCATCATTCTGGAGCCAGCCGGGCGTAATACGGCACCCGCGGTCGCTTTGGCTGCTCAGCATGTTCTACAAAACGAACCGGATGGTATGTTGTTGGTGTTGGCTGCCGATCACCTGATTACCCAATTGGGCGCTTTTCATGATGCATTGAACAAGGCAATCGAGTTTTCACTGTGCGACCGTCTGGTGACTTTTGGTATCATACCTCAGCACCCCGAAACGGGCTACGGATACATCAAGCGTGGAACGCCGCTCTCCTCTTGCTGTTTTAACGTCGAGCGTTTTGTCGAGAAACCGGGCTATCAGAAAGCGCAAGCATACTTAGAAAGTGGCGATTACTGCTGGAATAGCGGCATGTTTATGTTTACAGCTAAGAAGTATTTGTGTGAACTGAACCGATTTCGTCCGGATATTTTTCAAAAGTCACTTTTTGCGATGCAAACCAGTCGACTTGAACTCAACTTCATCCACATTGACGAAGAAACGTTTCTCCGTTGCCCCTGTGAGTCTATCGATTATGCGGTGATGGAGAATACTGCTGATGCAGTTGTGATGCCGGTTGATATAGGTTGGAGTGATGTTGGCTCTTGGGGAACTCTATGGGATTTGACCGAAAAAGATGCTCAAGGTAATGTCCATCGTGGCAATGTTATCGCGATTAACTCATTGAATAACTACGTTTCCTCAGGTAATAAACTGGTCGCCACGCTAGGAATAAACAACTTGGTTATAATACAAACTGACGATGCGCTATTGGTTGCTGCTCGTGAAGCAGTGCAAGACGTCAAACAGCTGGTAGGTGAGCTGAAGGCGCGAAAACTGCCGTTTTGATACGTGTGTAAAAATTTCGGGCATGAACCCATACCAAAGATTCCCACATAAGCGAGATAGTGATAAATGTAAGGAAGGCCGTACCAGTAATTGCGACCCCATCGCATTAAGCTCTAGGAAGGCAACAGAGCGTAAAGGTACAAATAACAGAAGAATGTGACATGACTGAGTTGACTTGTTTTAAGGCTTACGACATTCGTGGCCAATTGGGGGATGAGCTGAATGATGAAATCGCTTATCGAATTGGCAGGGCCTTTGGTGAATATTTGCATCCTAAAGCCGTAGTTTTGGGCAATGATGCTCGTTTGAGCAGTGAAAGCCTTAAACAATCCTTGGCTAAAGGCTTGCGGGACGCTGGAGCCAACGTGATTGACATCGGAGTGAGTGGGGCTGAGGAACTCTATTTTGCTACCGCTTTTTTGGCCGCCGATGGTGGTATAGAAGTCACGGGCAGCCATAATCCTGAAGATTATAACGGTATGAAATTGGTGTGCAAAGATGCACGGCCGATCAGCAGTGATTCAGGGCTTCAGGAAATCAAGGCGTTAGCGGAAAAAGAAACGTTTACGCTCGCTGAGCATTCTCGCGGTAGCTATCGACAAACCGATACTCTGGACAGTTATGTCGACCATATTTTATCTTTTGTTGACTTTGCGCATTTCAAACCGCTGAAGCTGTTGGTGAACTCGGGGCATGGTACTGCCGGGCGGGTCATAGACGCTATTGAACACCGTTTTCAGCAGCATAAGGTACCGTTGGAATTCATCAAGATTCAACATGAGCCCGATGGCAATTTTCCGCGAGGGGTCCCTAATCCGCTTTTACCCGAGCGCCGTCAAGACACGATGGAGGCGATATTGCACCATGGCGCGGATATGGGGATCGCCTTCGATGGCGATGCTGATCGCTGTTTTCTGTTTGATAGTAAAGGCCATTTTATCGAGGGCTACTATATAGTCGGTTTGTTGGCTGAGGCGTTTCTAGCCAAGCGGACAGGAGAGAAGGTCGTTCACGATCCGCGATTGAGTTGGAATACCGTTGAGATCGTTGAGAAAGCTGGCGGTATTCCTGTGATGTCGAAAACCGGACACGCTTTCATCAAAGAACGAATGCGAGCTGAAGATGCGATCTATGGTGGTGAGATGAGTGCGCACCACTATTTCCGCGACTTCTATTACTGTGATAGCGGTATGATCCCCTGGTTAATGGTCGCCGAGATCATGTCTCTGAAAGATCGCTCGTTGGAACAGCTGGTTGCGGAACGTATCCGCGCCTATCCTTCTTCCGGTGAGATTAACATCGTCCTAGTTCCTGCGACACCCGCACTCGATATGATCGAGCGCCATTATCGAGATCAGGCCTTAGAGGTTGATAAGACGGATGGGATCAGCATGATCTTTACCGACTGGCGGTTCAATTTGCGAGCGTCAAACACGGAACCTTTGCTCCGTCTCAACGTTGAATCGCGGGGTAACCGCGACTTAATGGAGCGAAAAACGGAGGAAATTCTCGCGCTAGTAAACAGCCGAATATAAGGCTTCCCATTATCAGGGAAGCCTGTGTGCATTATTTCTGATGCCGCTCGCGCAGCCGGCCGATCACCGCGCTCAGATCCAGATCCTGGTCCTGCAGCAGCACCAGCAGGTGATAGATCAGGTCCGAAGCTTCGTTGGTCAGCTCTTCGCTATCGTTGACCGTGGCGGCCAGCGCGGTTTCCACGCCTTCCTCCCCGACTTTCTGCGCGATGCGCTTGGTGCCGCTGGCATACAGGCTGGCGGTGTACGAGCTGTCCGGGCTGGCGTGCTTGCGCTCCGCCAACAGCTGCTCCAGCTGATAGAGGAACGTCCAGTCGCTGGCGGCCGGGTGGAAGCAGCTGCTGTTGCCGAGGTGGCAGGTCGGGCCGATCGGGTTGGCCAATACCAGCAGCGTGTCGTTATCGCAGTCCGGCGTAATGCTGACCACCTTGAGGAAATGGCCGGAGCTTTCACCCTTGGTCCACAGACGCTGCTTGGTGCGTGAGAAGAAGGTGACGTTACCGCTCTGCTCGGTGGTCGCCAGCGCTTCCTGCGTCATGTAACCCAGCATCAGCACTTCGCCGGAAACGGCGTGCTGCACGATGGCCGGCATCAGACCGTCGGTTTTTTCCCAGTCCAGCTGGTTTCTCTGTTGTTCTGTCAGCACACGCGAATCTCCACGCCTTGTTCAACCAGGAACCTTTTCAGTTCGCCGATATTGATGATTTGTTTGTGGAACACCGACGCCGCCAGCGCGCCGTCGACGTCCGCATCGCGGAACGCTTCCAGGAAGTGCTCCATGGTGCCCGCGCCGCCGGAGGCGATCAGCGGCACCTTGCAGGCCTCGCGCACCAGGCGCAGCTGCTGCAGATCGTAACCGTTGCGCACGCCGTCCTGGTTCATCATGTTCAGCACGATCTCACCGGCGCCGCGGCGCTGCACTTCCTGTACCCAGTCGAGGGTTTCCCACTGGGTGATGCGGGTGCGGCTCTCATCGCCGGTATATTGGTTGACGTGATACTTGCCGGTTTCACTGTCGAACCAGGTGTCGATGCCTACCACGATGCACTGCACGCCGAAGCGTTCCGCCAGGCGACTAATCAGCTCAGGATCGGCCAGCGCCGGCGAGTTGATTGAAATCTTGTCGGCGCCGAAAGACAAGATCTGGCTGGCGTCCTCGGCGCTTTTAATGCCGCCGGCGACGCAGAACGGGATATCAATCACCTCCGCCACGCGCGATACCCAGCTTTTGTCCACCACCCGGCCGTCGCTCGAGGCGGTGATATCGTAAAACACCAGCTCGTCCGCACCTTCTTGCGCATAGCGCTGCGCCAGTGGCACGATGTCGCCGATGATTTCGTGGTTGCGGAACTGCACGCCTTTCACCACTTGCCCGTCTTTAACATCCAGGCACGGGATTATCCGTTTTGCCAGCATGCGATCGCCTCCTCAACGCTAAATTTACCTTCCAGCAGGGCGCGCCCCACGATCACGCCGGCAACGCCGCTGCCGCGCAGCTGGGCGATGTCGTCCAGATTGCCGATGCCGCCCGAGGCCTGGAAGGCCACCTGCGGATAACGGCGGCCGATCTCCTGATACAGCGCCACGTTGGACCCGGCCAGCGTACCGTCGCGCGAAATGTCGGTGCACAGCACGTGCTTCAGCCCGTAGGGCAGGAACTGCTCCACCACCTGTTCCAGCGTGGCGTCGGAATCCTCCTGCCAGCCGCTGATGGCCACGCGTTTCACGCCCTGCGCGTCGATGCGCACGTCCAGCGCCAGCATCAGCGCGTCGGCGCCGTAGCGCTCGAACCAGCTCTGCACCAACTGCGGCTGGTTCACCGCGGTGGAGCCGATCACCACGCGCGTGGCGCCGGCCTCCAGCAGGGCACTGACGTCCTGCTCGTTGCGGATGCCGCCGCCGACCTGCACCGGCACGTCAACCCCCGCCAGCAGCTTGCGCAGCAGCGGGATCTGGCGCGCCGCCGGATCCTTGGCGCCGGTCAAATCGACCAGGTGCAGCACCTGTGCGCCTTGCTGTTGATAGTCCTGTAGGCGCAGCAGCGGATCGTTGCCGTAGTCGCGCTGTTGGCCGTAATCGCCCTGATGCAAACGCACCACGTTGCCGTCGATCAAATCCAAAGCCGGAATAATCATGCTGCCTACATCTCCAGAAAGTTTTTCAACAGTTGTGCGCCGGCCGCTCCAGAACGTTCTGGATGAAACTGCACGCCGAAGAAGTTGTCTTTTTGCACGGCGGCGGTGAAGGGCTCGCCGTAGTTCGCCTGGGCGATGGTGCTGGGGCATATCGGCATCGCATAGCTGTGAACGAAATAGAAGTAGGCGCCGTCATCGATGCCGCGGAACAGATGGTGGCCCGCCTGCGCGGACACCTGGTTCCAGCCCATGTGCGGCAGCGGCAGGCCGAAGTCGGTCATCTGCTTGACCGGCGTATCGATGAGGCCGAGCGTGGTCACGCCGCCGTTCTCTTCGCTGCTGGCCGCCAGCAGCTGCATGCCGAGGCAGATGCCCAGCACCGGCTGCGTGCAGGCCCTGATCAGTTCGATCAGATCGCGCTCGCGCAGTTGATCCATCGCCGCCTGTGCGGTGCCGACGCCCGGCAGGAACAGCTTGTCGGCGCGCAGCACGATCTCCGGATCGCGGCTCACCTCCGGCTGATAGCCCAGGCGCCGCACCGCGTAGGTGACGGAGGCCAGGTTGGCGCAGCCGGTATCCAAAATCACCACGTTCATCACAGCACTCCTTTCGAGCTCGGCAGGGTATTGCCCTCGACGCGGATCGCCTGGCGCAGCGTGCGGCCAAACACTTTGAACAGGCTCTCGACCCGGTGGTGGTCGTTTTTGCCCTTGGTCTTCAGGTGCAGCGTGCAGCCCATGGTGTAAGAGAGCGAACGGAAGAAGTGCTCGACCATTTCGGTGCTGAGATCGCCGACGCGCTGATAGTTGAACTCGGCCTTGTACTCCAGGTGCGGGCGGCCGGAGATATCCAGCGCGCAGCGCGCCAGGCATTCGTCCATCGGCAACACGAAGCCGAAGCGGGCGATGCCGCGCTTGTCGCCGAGCGCCTTGTTCAGCGCTTCACCCAGCGCCAGGCCGGTGTCTTCCACCGTGTGGTGATCGTCGATATACAGATCGCCTTTGACGTCGATCTCCATGCGGAAGCTGCCGTGGGTGGCGATCTGATCCAGCATGTGATCGAAGAAGCCGACGCCGGTTTTGATCTTGCTGCCGCCTTCGCGATCCAGCCAGACGTTGACGTCGATCTGCGTCTCTTTGGTCACGCGATTAACCCGCGCGTGGCGATCGCGCAGGGTCAGCTGGCGCACGATCTCTTTCCAGCCCAGCACGCCGCGCTGGTAGCGCAGCCCCTGGATGCCCATGTTTTCTGCCAGCTGCACGTCAGTCGGCCGATCGCCGATCACGTAGCTGTGGGCGGCATTCAGCACGCCGGGTTCGAGGTAACCCTTCACCAGCGCGGTTTTCGGCTTGCGGCAGTCGCAGTTGTCCGCCGGCAGGTGCGGGCAGATCAGCACATCGGCGAACTGAATGCCCTGCGAGCTGAGGATCTGCATCATCAGGTTGTGCGGCGGGTCGAAGGTTTCCTGCGGGAAACTGGCGGTGCCGAGCCCATCCTGATTGGTGATCATCACCAGCTGATACCCCGCCTGTTGCAGCGCCAGCAGGGAAGGGATCACGTCCGGCTCGAGCGCCAGCTTGTCCAGGCGGTCAACCTGGAAATCTTCCGGTGGCTCGGCGATCAGCGTGCCGTCACGATCGATAAAGAGGATTTTTTGGCTCACATTGGCTCCTGGCGAGTCTGGTTGGCACCGGGCAGGGCGGACAAGGCGTCCACCACGCGTTGACATTCGTCGCGGGTGCCTATGGTGATGCGCAGGCAGCCGGACAACCCGGGCTGTTTGTTTTGGTCTCGTAAGATAATGCCCTGATCCCACAAGCTTTTAAACACATTACTTGAGGCGGTGAAGCGGGCCAGCAGGTAATTGCTGTCGCTGGCGAAAACCTGCTCGACGCAGGCGCATTTTTCCAACTGTTGCTGCAGCCAGCTGCGGGTGGCGGCAATGTCGGTGACGCGCTGGCGCATGGTGCGGATACCTTCTTCGCTCAGCGCCTGCGCGGCGATATCCGCCACCGGCGTCGAAAGCGGGTAAGGCGCGATCACTTTCAGCAGCAGGGCGATCAGATCTTCGTTGGCGAGCGTAAAGCCGCAGCGCAGGCCGGCCAGCGCAAAGGCCTTCGACAGCGTGCGCAGGATAGCCAGGTGCGGATAGTCGCTCAGCCACCCGGCCACCGAGGCCTGCGGGCAAAACTCGATATAGGCTTCGTCCACCGCGACGATCGCCTTGCCTTTGGCCAGCTCCAGCAGGTTGCGCAGAGAGTCCGGATCGATCAGGTTGCCGGTCGGGTTGTTCGGGCTGCAGACGTAGATCAGCTTCACGTTGTCCATGCTGTCTGCGATGGCCGGCAGATCCAGCTGCCAGTCTTCTTTGGCGGCTACGGTGCGGCGCTCCACGCCGAAGGTTTCGGCGCTGACGGCGTACATGCCGTAGGTCGGCGGGCAGAACAAGATGGCGTCTTTACCCGGCTCGCAGAAGGCGCGGATCAGCAGCTCGATGCCTTCATCGGCGCCGCGGCTGACCAGCACCTGCTCTTTCTTCACCCCGGCGTAGGCGGCGTAGCGTTCGATCACCAACGCCGGCTGGCACTCCGGATAGCGGTTGAAGGTTTGCGCGGTCAGCTGGAACTCGGGCGCGATCGGGTATTCGTTGGCATTGAGCCACACGTCGCCCTTACCGCCGAGGCGACGCGCCGATTGATAAGGGGTCAGCTCGCGAACGTTGGCGCGCGCCAGTTTTTCGATGCTCATGCTTGCTCCTTCAGGGCGGCGACGCGCAGGGTCACGGCGTTCTTGTGGGCGATCAGCTGCTCGGCGGCAGCCAGCGTCTCGATGGTGGCGGCCAGGTTGCTGAAGCCCTGCGGCGTCAGCTCCTGCACCGTCATGCGTTTTTGAAAATCGGCCAGCCCCAGGCTGGAGCAGGTGGCGGTGTAGCCGTAGGTCGGCAGCACGTGGTTGGTGCCGGAGGCGTAATCGCCGGCGGACTCCGGCGACCAGTCGCCGAGGAACACCGAGCCGGCGCTGGTGATGCCGTCTACCAGCTCGCGCGCATTGCGGGTCTGAATGATCAGGTGCTCCGGGCCGTAGCGGTTGCTGATGGCCACGCACTCAGGCAGATCGCGCGCTACGATCAGGCGGCTGCTCGCCAGCGCCTGGCGGGCGGTCTCGGCGCGCGGCAGCTCGGCCAGCTGGTTTTCCACCGCTTCGGCCACTGCCTGCGCCATTGCCGCGTCCGGCGTCAGCAGGATCACCTGCGAATCCGGGCCGTGTTCGGCCTGCGACAGCAGATCGGAAGCGACAAACGCCGGGGTGGCGCCGGCGTCGGCGATCACCAGCACCTCCGAAGGCCCGGCCGGCATGTCGATGGCGGCGCCGTCGAGACGCTGGCTGACCTGCCGCTTGGCTTCGGTCACGAAGGCGTTGCCCGGCCCGAAGATTTTCGCCACGCGCGGTACGCTTTCGGTGCCGAATGCCAGGGCGGCGATCGCCTGCGCGCCCCCGACCTGAAACACTTCCTGCACGCCGCACAGCTGCGCCGCATACAGGATCTCATCGGCGATCGGCGGCGGCGAGCACAGCACCACCCGGCGGCAACCGGCGATGCGCGCCGGCGTCGCCAGCATCAGCACGGTGGAGAACAGCGGCGCCGACCCACCGGGAATATACAGGCCCACCGAGTCGATTGGGCGGGTCACCTGCTGGCAGCGCACGCCCGGCTGCGTTTCGACGTCCACCGCTGGCAGTCGCTGCGCGTTGTGGAAGGTGTCCACGTTGGCGACGGCCACCGCCATCGCCTGTTTGATGTCATCGCCCAGTCGGGCGCAGGCGGCGGCGATCTGCTCGGCGCTGACGCGCAGCGCGGCGACGTCCGCCTTGTCGAAACGGGCGCTGTAGTCGCGCAGCGCCCGATCGCCGTTGGCCTTCACGTTGTCGAGGATCTCGCTCACCGTGCGGGTGATGCTGTCGGAAGCGGCGATTGCCGGGCGCATCAGCAGCTCGGCCTGGCGTTCGGCGCTGCACGTTGCCCAATCGATCGGCGTGTTGAAGGTCGACATGGCGTTACTCCATCATCTTTTCAATCGGCAGCACCAGAATCGAGCTGGCGCCGAGCGCTTTCAGTTTTTCCATGGTTTCCCAGAACAGGGTTTCGCTGCTCACCATGTGCATCGCCACGCGGTTCTGCGCGCCGGCCAGCGGCAGAATGGTCGGGCGCTCGGCGCCCGGCAGCAGCGCGACGATCTCGTCCAGCTTCTCGCTCGGCGCGTGCAGCATGATGTATTTGGATTCGCGCGCCTGGATCACGCCCTGAATGCGGGTCATCAGGCGGTCGATCAGCTGCTGCTTGGCTTCCGGCATTTCGCCGTCGCGCTGAATCAGGCAGGCCTTGGAGCGGTAGATCACTTCCACTTCGCGCAGGCCGTTGGCCTCCAGCGTGGCGCCGGTAGAGACCAGATCGCAGATGGCGTCGGCCAGGCCGGCGCGCGGCGCCACTTCCACCGAGCCGTTCAGCAGGCAAGATTTAAAGCGCACGCCCTGCTTGTCGAGGTATTGCTTCAGCAGGTGCGGGTAAGAGGTGGCGATGCGGGCGTCCTGCAGGTTTTGCGGACCGGTATATTCGGCGTCGAGCGGGGTGGCCAGCGACAGGCGGCAGCCGCCGAAATCGAGGCGGCGCAGGGTGAAGTAGCGCGGGTCTTCGCCCTGAGCGCGGCGGCTGAGCAGCTCTTCTTCCAGCACGTTTTCGCCGATGATGCCCAGATCGACCACGCCGTCCATCACCAGGCCCGGAATGTCGTCGTCGCGCACGCGCAGGATATCGATCGGCATGTTTTCCGCGAAGGCGATCAGGCGCTGTTGCTGCAGGTTGATCTTGATGCCGCAGCGCGCCAGCAGCTCCTGGGATTCATCGCTCAGGCGGCCCGACTTCTGCATTGCGATCCGTAAACGTGTCTTGTCCAGCATGGTAACCTCTGTTTAATCTGTAATTTTATGAATTTATTGTAAAAACTATTCTTTTCTGTCTGTCCGGAGCCAAAAAAAACCCTCGGAAGAAATCTTCCGAGGGCTCTCTCTTGCGTTCTGCGCGCCACTGGAAGATTAACAAACCGTCTTCCAGCACTCATCGCCTGAAAGACTAGTCAGGGTGATGGTGATGATGGTGGTTGAACTGAACGCGTGTCATGGTGTTTTTCTCTAATCAAAAGCCGGTAAAAACCGTATGCCAATTAAGCTAAACTATCCGCTGTCCACCGCGCAACCCTTTTTTAACGTCATAAATTTAATTTATTGAAACAGGTTAGGTTATTAGCCACAGACGGCTTTACCTAACCTTAAGCCGGGCAGATTGTATCGCCGTGCGCAGTGGCGTAGCCTTAGGGGTAGGGCGCTGCGATCTTCAGGAGAGGAAGAGGATGAAAAAGGTAGCCATTATTGGTTTGGGTTGGCTGGGCATGCCGTTGGCGCTGTCGCTGATGGGGCGCGGGTATGATGTGGTCGGCAGCAAAACCACGCCGGACGGCGTCGAGGCCGCGCGCATGAGCGGCATCGAATGCTATCAACTGGAGCTGACGCCGGAGCTGGTGTGCGATCCGGACGATCTGGAATCGCTGCTGCGCGTGGATGCGCTGGTGGTGACGCTGCCCGCTCGCCGCACCGTCGAAGGCAGCGAGAACTATTTCAATGCGGTGCGCATGCTGGTGGACAGCGCGATGGCCTTCGGCGTGCCGCGGGTGATCTTTACCAGTTCCACCTCGGTGTACGGCGAAACCGCCGGCACGCTGCGCGAAGAGTCGCCGCTGCGGCCGGTCTCGCCGTCGGGCCGGGTGCTGGCCGAGCTGGAGCGCTGGCTGCATGAATTGCCGAACACCTCGGTGGACATTCTGCGGCTGGCGGGGCTGGTGGGCGCCGATCGTCACCCCGGTCGCTTCCTGGCGGGCAAGCTCGATGTGAAGGGCGGTTCGCAGGGGGTGAATCTGGTGCACCAGGACGACGTCATCGCCGCCATCCAGCTGTTGCTGAAGCTGCCGAAGGGCGGTCACGTGTACAACCTGTGCGCGCCGCGTCATCCGGCCAAACGCGAATTTTATCCGGCGCTGGCCGAGCAGCTGCACCTGGAGCCGCCGCAGTTCGCCGACGAAGCGGAGCAGGATGAGCGGCTGGTGGACGGCAACCGCATCTGCAACGAGCTGGGTTTTGAGTACCAGTATCCCGATCCGGCGCGCATGCCGGTCAGTTAAGGCAGCATACGTCGTTTAAAGCGGGAAAAGGTGGCTCGTCACAAAGTCGACGAACAGCCTGATTTTGACTGACAGGTGGCGGCCCGACGGCCAGAGGACATGAAAAACCATGTTCTCGCGGTCGTATTCATCCAGAACCGTCACCAGGCTGCCCTGTTCCAGCTGTCTGCGCACGGCGATCTCCGGCAAATAAGCGATGCCGAGCCCTTGCTCCGCGAAGCACACCTGCGGATCGAGGGTATTTGTCACCATGCTGGCCGGCCGTTCGGGGATCGTCTCCGTCTTGTCCCCCAGCGGCCAGACATCCAGTTTGCCGGTGCTGGGAAAGCGATAATGCAAACGGGCATGGCTTGTCAGATCCTCGGGCTTGCGCGGCATACCCGCTTGGCTGAAATAGTCCGGCGCGCCAACGAACACCTTGCGGCAAGTACCCAGCCGGCGGGCAACCAGCCGTGAATCGCTCGGGGTGCCGCTGCGGATAACGGCATCGAAACCTTCCTCAATCACGTCAACCAGCCGATCCGAATAATCAATATCCAGCTCGATCTCAGGATAGCGGCGCTTGAAGTCCCCCAGTTTTGGCATGAAAAGCGTGCCCAGCGACGGGAGACTGATACGCAGCTTGCCCTGAGGCGTTCCCCGCGTTTGCAACAGTTCGGCTTCTGCCTCTTTCACCTCACTCAAAATGCGTCGGCACCTTTCCAGGAACAAAGCGCCTTCCGGCGTCAGGTTGACCGTGCGGGTGGAACGGTGAAACAGGCGCACGCTGAGCCGCTCCTCCAGCCGGGCGATGGTTTTGCTGACCGCCGACGCGGAGATCCCCAGCTGTTGCCCGGCCGCCGTGAAACTGCGGCTTTCACTGACCCGCACGAAAACGTCGAGAGAACCCAAGCTTTCCATAGGCTTCCATTCTATTGATGACCTTTATGTCATGAGTGTTATTCACTTTAGCCTGTTTTTCTTTTATCAGCGAGTGGGCAGCATGATGCAAACGTCATCCGCAATGGGCGGAAACATCTTTGAATGGGGAGTGATTGATGAATCAAACGACGATACCTGCGCCTGCCGCGAGCAGCGATCGGTTGCCGCTGGGGGGCCTGCTGGCGTTGGCGATGGCCGCTTTCATCACGCTGCTGACCGAGATCATGCCGGCGGGCGTGCTTTCTTCGATTGCGGGCGATTTGAGCGTGTCTGAAAGCCTGGCGGGGCAATTCATCACCGCCTATGCGGTGGGGGCGTTGGTCGCCGCCATTCCGCTCACCGCATTGACGCAGGGCATGCGGCGCCGCCCCTTGCTCTTGAGTGCGATCGGCGGCTTTGCCATCGTCAACCTCGTCACGGCGCTGTCGCATGATTACTACGTCTCATTGGCGACGCGTTTCTTCGCCGGCGTTTTCGGCGGCATCGTTTGGTCCTTGCTGGCCGGTTACACCGTGCGCATGTCACCGGCCCATCTTGGCGGCCGCGCTATTGCGATCTCCGGCGCCGGCGCCACCCTGGCGCTGGTGCTCGGCGTACCGCTCGGCACGTTGCTTGGCCGAGCCATCGGCTGGCAGGGCGCCTTTGGCCTGATGACGTTGATGGCGGTGATGCTCGTGGTGTGGATCATCGCCATCGTGCCGGATTTCCCCGGCCAGGCTAAGGCGCATCGCCCGTCTCTGAGCGGCGTATTCTTGCAATGCGGGATCCGCGCCGTGCTGTTCGTGGTGTTCACCTTCATCGTTGCCCACAACATTCTGTATATCTACCTGGAGCCTTTCCTCAAGCCGTCGGGGTTATCCGAGCGGGTCGATATCGTGCTGTTTATCTTCGGGCTGGGCGCGATTGCCGGATTGGGCGTCGCCGGGATGCTGGTCGATCGACGAGTCCAATCTCTTACGGTGATGAGCATCGTCATCTTTGCCCTCGCCGCCGTGCTGCTGGCCAGTGGCGGAAGGATTGCGCCGATGGTGTATCTCGCGGTCGCATTGTGGGGCGTGGCTTTCGGCGGTTTCGCCACCCTCACGCAGACGGCATTGTCACGCCTTTCCGGCCGCGCGGCAGATATGGCGCAGTCCATGTATACGACGGGCTGGAATACCGCCGTGGCCGCTGGTGGCGCGATCGGCGGCATGCTGCTCGACAAGGGCGGAGCGGCCTCTTTTGCCTGGGCCATCATCGGGCTCCTCATCCTGTCTTTAACCGGCACGCTGTTTGCCATGAATCGGGCGCTGGCCTCTCAGCGATGAGGTGATTGGCGTGCGGCGCGCGCCAAATCCTCCAGCAGCGCGTTCAACGCCTCGTCGGGCTGGACAGGGCGGCTGACCAGGCTGAGCGTGGCGCGGTAAGAGAGCGCCGCGCCGCCCAGCTGCCGCAGCAGCCCCTGTTCCACCCAGCGCGCCGCGTAGTGGGTGGGCAGGTAGCCGAGACAGGAACCGCTCAGTACCAGATGGGCGACGCTTTCCATATGGTGGGCCACCGCAGCCAGGTGAGGCGGCGCGATCGGGCACAGCTGCTGCGCCAGCAGGTAGCCGCGCTTGACCCAACGCGCGTTTTCAATCTGCTCGCGCTCCGGTTCTTCCACCGCGAACAGCGGGTGATCCGCGCTGCAGTAGATCGCCTGCGTCTCCTCCAGCCATGACTGATAACGCAACGCCTCCAACTGTTGGCCGAAGTAGCCGATGCCCAGATCGAGCTGCCGGTGCAGCAGCCCCTGCTCAATCTCGTTCGGTGAACAGATGCGGCACTGCAATTGCACGTCCTGATGTCGGCGCTGGAAGTGTTTGATGGCCTGGCTGAACGGGTTGCCCGGCAGCGAAACCAGATTATCCACCAGACCGATCTGCAGATCGCCGGTCAGCAGGCCGTTCAGCGACTGGCTGACCCGGGTGAAGTCGCGGGCGGCGTTGAACAGCGAACGGCAGGCGATCAGCATGCGTTCGCCCTTGGGCGTCAGCCGGAAGCCGGAGCGGCCGCGTTGGCACAGGCGAAAACCCAACCGGGTTTCCAGCGAGGCCAGGTGGGTGCTGATGGTGGATTGGTTCATCAGCAGCGTTTCCTGCGCGGCGCTGACGCCCTGGGCTTCTGCCACCGCGACGAACACCCGCAGCAGTTTCAGATCGATATCGCTTAGGTTGGTGAGCATTCCCCCTCCGCAGAACGTCGGCCGGTTAACCCATTTTTAACATCGAAAAAATAGGGGCGGCGCTGAAGATATGGCCTTCCTTATGGCATGAAGTGGAAATAAAAATCAATACTTCAATAAGTTAGTTGCATCGCGTTTTTCGATGTTTACATGCAAAAGCGGGAATGGTAGCCGGGGTGGCCAACGGGGTAGTCTGCGAATGTTGCTCAAATGTTTCAATTCATCGCAGATCAAGACAAGGAAACGCCATGCTGAACCAACCCCAAAGCGGTAACGACATGCCGCGCTTTGCCGGTATTCCCACCATGATGCGCCTGCCCGCGGCCGACCAGGCGCACGGTCTGGATGCCGCCTTTGTCGGCATTCCGCTGGATATCGGCACCTCCAACCGCAGCGGCACCCGCTATGGCCCGCGCCAGATCCGCCAGGAGTCGGTGATGATCCGCCCTTACAACATGGGCACCGGCTCCGCCCCGTTCGAACGTCTGCAGGTGGCCGATCTGGGGGATGTCGCCAGGTTAAAACACTCCAAGCAGCTGAAGATAGAGCACAGGCAAGTTTTGAGGCGAGCGGTCAATTGTTTCTGTTAAAGACACGCGGCGTCTGCTTGGGTGTTAACTTTACCAGCGCTGCCCAGCTGATCGAGCACGCGCTTGTAGTAGAGGATGGTCAGTGGGAAAAATTTGGTCGCTGTGACGGCCGCCGCTGCGCGATCGTTGACCTGGGTCCAGCTGAGCAGCTCCATCAGCTCTTTCACCACCGTGCAGTCATCTTCCGCGACGACCGGATTGCGGAGCACAGAAGCCACCACGACATAGGCCATCGGCCATGTGCTCGCGCCGGGACCATTGAAGAAGTCGGCCGTCAAGTTTGCCATTATGGTGCTGGTGTAGTCCGCCATGGCGGCCTGTACGGACGTGGTCGATGGCGTGACCGACACCCCGGCCCTGTTCTTCATGGAGAAGAAGGGCAGGGTGCCGCGCACCGTGCTCGAGAACTCGACGTACGTCATGCTGTACGCTGTGTTCTGCTCATTCGAACAATGTGGTGTGAGTCGCACTTGTGACGCTGCGCTGGGGTCAAGGTTGGACGAAGGAAGGTCGACCTTAACGTAGTCAAGGCGCGCTGAGGCGTTGATGGCACCGTGAGCCCTGCCCTGCTGTGCAGGCACCAGGTCGCCAAAGGATACACTACTGTTGGTGAAGGTGGAGTTGAAGGCGACGAGCGCACGCTCAAACACTTGGGAGACCCCGTCGTCGCTGCTGGACCTGCGCGCATCGGCTATACGTGTGAGGGCCGAGTAGTAGGGCAAGGCTCGGGTTGGGCCGCAC